>JBBYHQ010295498.1:0-21034 GCA_038382645.1 Spergularia azorica
TGCACCCCATAAGGTTGAATAAGTTCAAATTCAACCCATTTTGTTTAACATTTTTTTTTTAGCCCTATTCCGAAAAAGAAATTATGAGGGAATGAATCATGAAATGAAAATGGGAAATGTGAAATTGGTTCAGATAAAATGAAAGTGTGAAAATGAGAAATGCCTGTAAGAAACACTGGAAACAGAACTCACTTCAATGCCAACTGGTTGAGTGGCATCCATTTATTTGGGCCATAAACACACGTATAGACCAAATCCCATGCAACTGGCCGGCGACATCACGGACGTCCCACCTCAGCTGGGCCAATAAGAAAATGTTATCCAACAATACCAACCATGCATTTTAATCCATCACCGGATTTGAGTCAAGCCTTCAATTAAACGGCCATGTGGGCTTTAACTCGGGTACTAGTCTTGTAGGCATACAAAAATCCGATTATCGCGTTAAATCCGTTGTCTTCATCGGGCGCTATAAAGGAAGCCCCCAAGTAAGGTGTCTACAGGAGCCCCCACTTTGACCGAATTTTTGAGAAGACGAAGGTCAAAGGATCACACTCACAAAATAAATGTAAATGCAATCGGATGCAAACATGAACATAGAAAGCTTATCTAAGTCACATAAAGCATCAAGAAAAATAACACAGTAACCATCTCAAACGAGCGAAGTTGTCGATCGAAATGTGTAAGAATAAATATCTTGAATGGGCAAAGTTGTCACTCAAGACATGCTTTCGCGCATTGTTGATAGATTTTTGCCTATTTTGAATGGGCGTACTAACCACTCGAAATAGGTCTTCACGTAGCTTGATTGTTGACAAAAAAATGCTTGGCATTCCGGATGAGCGAATTTATCATCCGGAACGTGGTGTCATAGAGTAAAATGTTATCCTAAATGGGCGAGGTTGTCATCCAGGATAAGTCGTCGTTTATAGTCCGTCGACTGCCAAACCAAGCGTTATATCATCATAAAGAGCGAGTTTTGTACGAAAATCATTTGAGCAAAACGTTTGTTAATTGAGAGCCCTCAGGACTTACTTGCGATGTTTTGCAGATCTCGGTTTTGTATGCCAAGGAGCCCAACCCCTATATTCAAGCCATTTTCTCCACTTGACCCCACGATCGAGTCTTGACCTTCGAAGTGGCGATCGCGCTGTGGTGGACTATTCTCCGAGTAGGTTGCGATATATGCGCGTGTATGTGTATATGGTGGAAGTATGTGTATGTCGTGTGTCTTGCGACCTTGCTCTCAAATGCCTTCACCTTTTAGAGGATATATGAGCCTAAAGGGTAACTTCCCATCTTATTGGGTTGTGTTGCGACGTATGGTGGATCGGCCTGTTACAAATGATATCAGAGCAACTCTGCGACCACGTGCTGGGTGCTGGCCTTAGGACCAGGTCATCCGTCTAGCGGGGGAGATCTTCGGCATGTGACTATCTGTATGGAATGGTTGAGGCGCAATGGGGACATTGCGTTCTTTAAGTGAGGAGTTTGTAACACTACGAGATTTGTAAAGTGGTTTATGGAGTTGGTTTGTCTCACATTGGGAAACTAAGGCTCATATGATCAGTTTATAATAGATTCCTACCATCTTAATACCAATAAGCCATTCACCTGTTAAAGCCCGGAAAGGATATGTGTGCCTAAGAGGTGACTTCCCATCTTATTGGGTTGTGTTGCGACGTATAATCGATCTGGCTATTATAGCAAGTCTTTATCCAATGCCTCAATTCTAGCAAAATAATCATGGCAGTCATCACTCGCATATTATTCACAGTCAAAAGCACTCATGATTAAACAAAACAAATCACACACAAATCAAACAAATAAACACCGAAATTAATTCCCCACCAACGGCGCCAAAATTTGGTGGAGCTAAGTCGTGTCACTCTTCCAAATATAGTACAATACTCTCTAAGACTATGTGATAGGGAAGAAAGGTTCGATCCTCAAGAAATTCTACTATTTATTTGTAATTAGATGCATGATTAAATAGTGGTGCAATTTGGGGATTTGATTGATTGAATTGTGATTATAACAAATTAGACTAATTAACAAAAATAGAAAATAGTGGTGATTTATCAATTAAACGAAGACTTGGTCGATCTAATCGTCGCTAGCAATTCTAACAATTGGTCCTCGTTTTAACTCAATTATTTCCTCTTAATTACTGTACTGTGGAATTATAAATTCATATTGATCCTTACGTGATAATAATTAGGCGTGATCTGCACTCTGCTAATTGCCCTAATTAATGAACAACGTAAGGGCCCGTTCGGTATCACTGCTGTTTTTGGTTTTTGGTTTTTTTGCGTAAAAAATTTAGTTAAACAAGATACAAAATTAACTTTAAATTGTTTGGTTCTATAGTAGTCATATAGAAAATGAAAACTGACAACTGAAAACAGAAAACCGCTTTTTCTGGTTTTCAAAAACGGGACCTTGTTTTTCAAAAAAAACAGAAAACGATACCAAACATGCCCTAAATCCTTGTTTAGATTTAATTCAATAACAATATCAAGTTGAAATCAATATCAATAGAGAATCGGGCGCACATCCAACTCATTCTATGCTTGAATGAATAAGTTAATCCTCTCCTTAATCTAATAACGATGATCAGCATACAAATTACTTGATTTAGCTTCTTACATTTACCAAATTAATTAAACACTCTCTAATTAAAGTGGCTAAGTGTAGAAGTATAAACTCTAGGTGATCAATCTAGAACAAACATTTCATGAACATATAAATAAGAGGATTAACAATAATTAAGAGTAAAAAGGAATCAAAAACTCACAATTTGGTCGAATAGCAGCTTAGATTAAATCAACCAAGAACGGAAGAATTAGTTTTCCATGCCATAGTGTACCGACGGTTACAAAAATACTGAAAGATTGCATCCTCCTACAAGGGTTCCAAATTTCTCTATTTATACTAATAAGAATTGAGAACAAAATTAGGAAGATAATTGAATTAGGAAAACCCGGCAAGAGGCAGCAGTGATCGCATATCCAACCCCCGCAATCTCGAACTTAGATTCGATCTTCATTCGCGTTCGCGTGTTAGTGGCCGCAGTCGTGGCCGAAACTGGGTCGTCAAGCGATTTTCAAACAGACGTATCTCCCTCGTTACTTGGCCAAATAAGGCTTATGACCACTTTCTGATAAGTTATGATGTTGAAGTTTCATATCCAGGTGGTTTCAGAGTAAGATTTCAATTAGTTAGAGAGATATGAGCCTTCAAAGTCGACTCTTACGCAAATCGATCAGCTCAAAACTGCTTCCAATGGCCACAATTTCTATCAAAACATTACAAAACCACAATATATGAATGTGGGCCGTAATCAACATAATATTATCCTAATGTTTGTGTAAATTGTATGAAATATCACTCAAAATTATAGCACATCATTTATCAACACCATATATATTTAATGGACTAAACATTTTCATCAAGGATTGGAAAAACTCCTTATAAAGCTCCTTATATTTTCAGCGTTCTATCCGCAACAAAAAATTTACATTCTAAGCGAATATAATAACCGGAACTCATGAAAATCCAATGGGAATCACTACCATCACTACCATATCTCATTAGAAATTAGAGCGACTCTCAATATTTATTTATTTTTCTTAAAGTTTAAGGAATATTTCAAACAATGAATTCTTGGTGGGGAGGAGAAGGTTTCACAGGTAGATTCACAACCATAAATTTGAATATCCCCCGGGAACCACTACAACATCTCATCTGATGAGAAATTAGCGAGAGTCTAAATAAAATTTCATAAGAATCTAAGGAATAATTGAGACAATATCTAAGGGGTCATAATTATATTTCTTAAGAGAAATTCTGTATTTTTTTTCCTTTTAATTAAATTTTAAAATAACATATTTAACTTATTTCGTCAAAATTTTAGGGAAATTACAACACCAACATATGAAAGTTTAGTGATAACTTATTACCATTTCAAACTTATTAGTCATTCCAAGAACTGAATTAAACATTTTTATCAAGGATTGGATAATTCTTTCATCAACTTTTTAGGAGAACTCACAATCATATAACTCATGAAAGTCACCTAAGAATCAGTACTATGTTTCGTTACAAATTAGCGTGCTCGACAATTTTTCATTGAACGACACTGGAGAATTTAGACAATAATCCAGGGCTTCACAATTATAGTTCATTGGAGGAATTCTGTTTTTTTTTTTCTTTTTTTTTTCTTTTAATTAAACACAATATAACATATACGTAATTTATTTCACCAAGAGCTTGTGGAAATCACAACAATAACGTACGAAAGTTTAGAGATAACCAAAATGATATCTTATATATTGACGATTAGCAGGAATCATTGTAATTATATGATGTTTCCCAAGGGTTGCTACCGAGATTAGTAGAAATTACAACCAACATACGAAAATGGGGGTGAATCAAAACTACACTGATGTGAATTACAACATTTATGCTAACGGTGAAACCTTTTTATTGATAAACATAATTATAGATAAAATTGTAGGCTCATAAGAAAATAAAATGGTAAGGAATTAATTAAAGCGTAGCCTGGATAGTAAACCAGTTTATATAGTAGTTTTTTTTCTTTCTTTCTTTGAGGCTAAAAGAAAGAAGGTTGCGCTGGTGTATGTGGACAATATTGTCAAGTGTGAATACAAATGATCGATGCTTCTTTGCGTCGAGAAATTCCGCTAACTTGTGGGATTAAGCTAAGGGCTACCTATTAGCGTTGGTTTCCAGCATGAAACATCTAATTTTAAGTATGTCCTCATTAATATTGTAAAAGAATAAGCTCTATTAAAAGTCTAAACCAACAACACATATGATATATCATCGATTTTGAACCTTGAACATATTTTATTGGATTCAGATTCCCTGAAATTATTTTTTTCATAGAGTTTGTAGAGTTTACTATAAACGGAAAATATAATTGAAATGTATTTAGGAAAATAAGAGATAAATGCACATGGTAGAGTTAATTTTCCATTTTAATTAAACTCTACCGTGTAGAGTTATTTTTCAACTTCAGGGGATCTCAATCCTATTTTATTTGGTGATTGACGTATTTCATAGTTTCATACCCTGCGGCAACTACCTCTATTATATGTTTGACAACCATCAGTTAAATGTTAATTCTTTATGCCTACTGCCGACAAAGAATACCTCTATTTCACCAAAGAATACCTGAGGATTATTCATTGATGTTAGAAACCAAACTGTTTATTTTTTTTTTTTCTGGTACAAAGGAGCAGCTAATGCTGCGGAAGTGGGGGTATGGGGATTTAAACCCGAGACAACCCCTAAGCATGTTGAGTTCCTAACCACTAGGCCAACTTTAATCTACTTAGACTCTGTTTGATAGGACTTAATAAAAGTAGTTCTCAGATCAATTCAGAGACATTCAAATCAGATCAAAGTCATTCAAATCAGATCACATTAAATCAGAATTGCTCAAATACCGATCAATGAATTTGGTCCATCATTGATACTAATTCGTTGAAATTCAATCAATTTTTCAACTAATTCAGATCAGATCAGTCCAGAGTCATTCAAATGAGATCAGATCAGATCAGAAGCAATAAAATCAGATCAGTTCAGTTTAGAAAGATTCAGTCCTATCAAACAGAGCCTAAAAGAAGCCAAACTGTACTAAAACTAGTCCTATCCATGACATTCCTACGTAAATAGCCAATTACAAATGAATTTGAGTCAATCAGATGGCAAAGCTAGCTGCTTGAATAATCGGCACACCCTAGCTAGTTCATGCATATCTCTAACATGATAAAGATTATCAGTGATCATTAGACCGCTAGCAAAATGCATCTCAATAGACTCAATAATTTCTGAAACAAGACATAAATACGGCGAATGAGGCTGGGTGCTATAGAATTTCGTTAAATCAGAGTCCGAATGGTTTTTGATTTGTAACATTCCTCTTACTTCCTACTCTTAGGCTCGTAATAGCAGGTGACGATTAGAAACCGAATCATGTGTCGGTTTGGGAATTGTGAGACTCTGTCTCTCATTACTTCGATCAGTCACCAGATCTGTTGCCGTTCTTCTTTGGGCCTACACACCATAGAATACATGTCAATCACAGTAATAAGAAACAATACTTAACACCCAAAGTGAGTGACTATGCCTTTACCCCACACCATAACCAAAATAAACTTGCAAATGGGGCAAAAGAATCTAACACTACCCAAATAGGAACGATATTGATTGGATTAACTTATAGAAAAAGCTAAGTAATTAACTTGGACTTCTAGCTAAGATTTTAGTATAGTTCATAATTTAGAACATAAATTAGAGGTAGACATAATGTCAGAGTTAAGACTAATTAGACCATCTGGGTTGTCTCACCCCACGCACTTGAGACATGCCTATGTGGACGAGTCGGTTTTAGCGATGGCATTATCAATCGTCGAAATTGAAACAATTGCATTACTCTAAATTTCTACAGTAATTTTTTTTGTATCAATTTAGATTCGAAATTAATCAAACATTTAGACACACGATATTAAAAATTAGTTAATTACATACTCGCGGTGAAACTTAGGCCCTACCTTGACATTCGACAGCATAACCTACGTACACCGTGGATCAATCAATCATCAGAAAACCACGATACATAAAATACAATCCATACAAACATTTCCCTACATATATACTATTCTATTACAACTTGCAATGAGTCTCTAGTACGAGTATATATATCCTCACTCCCTTACTCTCCACTCCTCACATGCACCACTCATAAATTACCACCACCGCCGCCGCCGCCACCACAATGCAGCCACGCTCAATGGCAACGCTGTCATTTCTCCCCATCGTCCTACTCCTCGATCTTTTCGCCACCTCGGCCTCGGCCTTCAACATAACAAAAATCCTAGCAAAGCACCCAGAGTTCTCCACGTTCAATGACTACTTAACCAAAACCCACCTAGCCAACGAGATCAACCGCCGCGACACAATTACCGTGCTCGCCCTAGACAACTCGGCCATGTCGGGTTTGATCTCGAAAGGGTTCTCTCTATACACCCTACGCAATGTCCTGTCCCTCCACGTGTTGGTGGACTACTATGGCGCCAAGAAGCTCCACCAGGTCACCGACGGCACCACCACCACCGCCTCCATGTTCCAGTCCTCCGGCGACGCTGACGGCAACTCCGGTTACGTGAACATTACGGACCTACACGGTGGAAAGGTTGGGTTTGCCCCGGCTGACGCGGCCGGGTTGCACTCGTTCTTTGTCAAGTCTGTGGTGGAAATGCCGTACGATGTCTCGGTTATTCAGATTAGTCAGCTGCTTGACTCAGCTCAAGCCGAGGCTCCGACGCCTGAGCCGAGTACGGTTGACTTGACCAGCTTGTTGGCAGCTAAGGGTTGTAAGGAGTTTGCTTCTTTGCTCACTTCCTCTGGCTCTGAAAAGACTTTCCAGGTATTCTTACTAATTTTTTACTTGATTTATGTCACTGATCAATCTTAATTGCACTTGTCTTCAAGTTGAAATGCATGATTGGATGGATCTTCTTGGAAATGTGTGCTACAAGATTATTGAGTTTGCATCTAGTTGAAACCATTTGACTTAATTAGACAGTTAATTCGATCTCATTTGGGTATGATATTACATAAGATGACTAGAATTGGATGGTTGTGATCGATCGAAAACTTAATTATAATGTGTAGTCTTATTTGGCACTCACTAAACGACTCTATCAATATTTTGTTATGAATGGTATTAGCTAGACATATATAGTTGCAGTGTACGTAATAATATAGTTGCAGTGTACGTAATACGGAGTAATAGCCAAACACTTTTATTCTATGTTTCACAAGCATATATATGCCTTCTAACATGATTCAAATTGCATCTGATACTAGTAATAAAATTCTTTAGAATAAAGATATAATTAAGCTAGTAGATCGAATGGTAAGCTCGTGAAACAAAGAAGAGTGACAAGAAACTGAATGTATGTCCAATCCAATTTATGAGCGCACATGGTAATGTTGTTAGGAATATAACAAAGAAAAGTTTTGTAAACCTTCATGGATACCAAAGGGTAAGACTTCAACATCAAGCTATTCAGACTACAAAGTAATTCTATGAAAGCATTTTGGACCGACTATAAGCTCTTTTTCCAAACATAGAAAAGAAGCCACTTCACTCTACTTTGCTCACACTTACAACCAACCTTTGGAGAAACATTAAATTAACGGAATAATTGAAGCCTTTACTTTCTTTTTGATTCTACAGGACAACATTGACAGCGGGTTAACAGTATTCTGCGTTGGTGATAACACCGTCAAGGGATTCATGCCAAAATACAAAAACTTAACGTCTGCCAACCAAACAGCGTTACTATTGTACCATGGTGTCCCGGTGTACAACTCGATGGGCATGTTAAAGTCCAACAACGGTGTCATGAACACGTTAGCAACGGACGGATCAAACAAGTACGACTTTACGGTACAAAATGATGGCGAGTCCGTTACGTTAAAGACTAAGGTCGTAACAGCAAAAATCACGGGGACATTAGTTGACAAGGATCCGTTAGCTGTGTACAAGTTGGACAAGTTTTTATTGCCACGTGAGATATTTAAGGCATCTAAAGTTGTCGATGAGGCGCCCGCTCCCTCCCCTGATGCCGAGTCACCTAGCGGTGACGTGGCTGATGGACCGGACTCGTCGGATGATGACGTGGCGGATATGCCTAAGAAGCATAAGAAGAATGCTGCTGGAAAGATTAATGGTGGTGGATTTGTTGTTAAGTGTCTTGCTTTGTGCTTTGGGGTGGTGGCATTTTTGTAAATTTAATGCCAAGGCAAAAAGGATTAAAAAAATTGGAAATATAAATAGTGGATGAGATTTGATTTGGTATTAGTTGGAGTATTGTGGAGCTGGAATGTGATTGGTATGAGCTGTTCTAAATTTGGCAACTTTTGATCACCGACGAAATTGGGTGGGATATTATCACATGTGGATAGTGGCAAAAGTTTGATTTTTAATTTTTTTATATTATTTTAATTGGTGTAGAATTTAATGATTGTGGACAACATATTTTTGTTTATTTTTTGAAAGAAAAGAAATTTTTATATTTACTACCCTGTATTATAATTTTATGTGTAGTGGAAATGTGCAAATCTTACATGATCGGAATGGTACAATGTGGATACTTTGGTCTTTGTTTACTTGTGTTTAGATGGAGGTGAGCATATAATCGAGTCGTCGTTGGGTCGTTGAATACAGGAATTTAGACTTTACATGAGGTTTTACCAGTGAGACACTGAGGGTAGACACTGAAAGCCAAATTCTGTTGAAAGTTAATCAGCTCAAATAAAATCTGCAACAGTGCTCATTAGAACTCAGGCAACAGCAACAATGCAATAATGATTCTTCATTTAACTTCGAACAGTTCCTTAGCTCTTTTGAGAGACATGCAGTATAAGATTGAATTTAATTCAGAGACAATGAACAGATTTATGCATCAACCAGGTTATGAGTACAGTTTAGCATGCTCGCACATAAGCTCAATTCAATATCGCAGTCGCATCAACCATCACGACACAGTCACACAGGCTGACAGGCACACAGCAACATCAAACACTTACAGCACGCAGTTCTTATAAATCAGCCCCAGCGATCTCTGTTTTAATAAGTACTCATACAGTATTGTAAAGCACAGTCTTACCCAAAATTATACTACTCCGCAACCCATGACAATTTGTGATGTACAGGAGTTCTGTCGCAACATGAACATTCACCCTGGTTTAGCGACTATCTTCAGTTGTATATAGTAAGTGCAAACTCTAATGATTCTATCAGTTGCTGCTGAATTTGTTCATCAGCTGTAAATCTGTGATCATACCAGTGTTTCTAATTGCAAAATCCACAATCTCAGAGATTAGCTACGTGATGAGGGGAGTTCTAACCTCAAGCATGCCGAAACTAAGAACATATTTACCTGTTAGGAGCACAAGAAAAAGCATGCCAACAGAAAATTCATCCATGCCCCAGGCCACCCTCCTTTAGCTAGCACGTTCGGGAGCTAGATAGCCCAGAGTTCTATTACATCAGTATACACGAACTCTTCACCCTTCGGAATGTGAATAAGTGTCTAGATAAAGACCTCTTGTCATGAGCATATCTGGTTAAACCTAAATGTGATTGGAAGTTCAACACTTTACATCTTAAAACTGCAACAGACCAACTGTATATCGCAGAACTTGCAACAGAAAAATGAAGCATCAGAAATATGCTAACAAACTTAACATTTCTTAGCTCAACTGCTTACACATTCAATATAACAACAAAATCTATTCACAGACAGTCAGACACTGAACGAAAGCATCAGCCAGGTTCCAAGTTTACAATGTGAGCACGAAAGCTCGACCCCAGGCCTACACGGACTGCACACAGTTATTGGAGAACCAGTAAAGCCATAGTTACGAAATCTTACTTACATGAACATCCTCTAGTTGACGTTCAATTTCGGTGCAAAGAAGTAAATATCATCAAGACGATCATTGCTAGGTGAATTACCACCATAGACCAATAAACCCGGCTTTCCACAGTGCTCTCCACCATAAAAGGCACACCATCCTCTAGGACCAGGATGAGAATCGGAACTGTCATCCAATTTCTTCCAGACCAATGTCTCTGTGTAAAAAGTATAGGCCTCTCCTGAAAACATACCAGCACCAAGATGACCAAGATCACTGGGGTCTATTTCCCCACCATATATGAAAATGTACTTGCCAATACTAACAGAGGAGAATACACTGCGAGCAGTGGGCTTTCCTCCTGTTGTCTCTACCTCAGACCACTCTTTCTTGACAAGATCAAAGCAGTGGACATCATCAGCCTCCTGCCCTGCAAACCCGTAGATAACCCAAACTTTATTGTTGACGACTGCTAGCCCAGGACCACCTCTTCCTTTGCATTTCTCACCTGGAAGAGGGAACTCTATCCATTTCTGATCAACCACATCATAGGCCCAGAGGTCATTGAGTCGGCCTGAAAATCCACAACCCCCAAAGACATACACATGGCGATCATCAGCTGCAGTGGAATGGTAGCTTCTATGGGCAGGCCCCGTCTCCCCACTAGACAGAAGGGCCCATTTGTTAGTTGCAGTGTCAAAGGAATAGAGCTCACTGAGCTCATTGTGTTTCGCATCCCTACCACCAAACACATATATGATGTCATTGACAGCAGCCATTGTAACCCCAACCCGGGGTGGAGGGACATCTCCACTGGCGTCAACAACAGACCATGATTGATTCTCGAGTTCAAACACATAGAGTTTGTTGTCCACAGGGACACGTGGAGAGAATTCGCCCCCAAAAGTGTACACGTTATTTCTTACAATTGCTATAGCATGTGAGCTCCTTGCTCCAGGTCCATTCCCTTTCTGATCAAACTGGAAGCAGGGGAAATATCTCTAGTAAGAGTCTCATAACTTCAGAAACATGCATTAAAATTTAGTCCAAAAATAAGATTGTGGAAATACTATTGCTCACCACATCTTATGCATCACTTCACCTTTGTTTCCTTTATCAGGTATTACCTTATATACTAATTAGTCACATATTTGATCTTGATACTGTTATTAGATCATTATCTTAGTGAATACCAGTTATGATTCGCGCAAAAAGATCAATTACACACGATTTCCATGCCTTTATGGCAGTGCTTCAAGTACTCCAACAGGTACAAAGTCTTACCCTTCAATCATTAAAATGGAACTGATAGAAAGGCAACAAGTTTAAGGCCCTGTCCCTTCTTAGGCGATAGCCACAATCGACTTTACAAGATACCTTTCAAACTCTACCGGAATGTTTTGGGAGGAAATATAAGTTGGTAGCAATGCTAGGTGCTACCGGAAAAAAAAATGCTAGGGAAACCTACTTTACAACTTTTAATCAACCAATCACAGAGTATTGATTCATTCCATAGTAATTTTAATTTCCTAAGACTACGATGAACAACTAAGCAAGCACTTCGGTAGAAAATGTCTTGCTTCATCCCAAAATAAGTCTTAATTCGTCACTAATTTCTAAGGTGTAAAACCATTATCTTAGTCTCAATCATCCGCTTAGGCGTTCACGTCGCATCAGAGTTTCAGTTTCCTTTGAGGTCTCAAATCCAAATCATGGTATGTAGCCCTCTCCTCTCTCAAACGTGTGAGGGGACATGTTAAGGTATAAAATCATTGTCTGACCTCGACCATCATTTTAAGATTTTGGTTGAGATGACATGTCCCAAAAAATTAATTTCTCGCTTTCAATGCTATGTTAACTTGAGATTATGATTTTTTCTCAAAAATGGGAGAGCAACTTCACCTTGACTCCTTGAGTGAAGAATGAGTAGTATTAATTTTTTCACTCGAAAGGAGTCCAATTTAACCATGATCAATCTTTTTGAGACAAAGTGGGTACCCTTTTCTTCGATGAAAATTGAAAATGATCAACATAGTAATGATGCCACAATTCCATAAACGTATCATGCAAGCAACAATATTAGTACATGAACAAATAACATAACATGATGATATGGCCAGCAAAATTACTACTGCAAATCCTTTTTGATCAGGATTTTATCTCAGAAAAAAAAAAAAAAAAAACCATTGCAATTCAAATATCAATAATTAAAATGAGAAGACAGGAAAAATGGGGAGAAGTAGAAAGCAAACCTTGGTCCAATGCCCTTGAATCTCTACCATTTTCAATGCTCCTTAATTAAAAAAGCTACCCCGAAATCGCACTACTTATAGTTGAACCCAAAGCAATAGCACTGTTATTCAGTGGAGTAAAGGTCTTAATCGGCTGAGTGCTTATATTTTGGAAGTAATAGCGTCTGTAGAGCACTTATCTGGACCATCTACGTGAAAAGAATCATCTAATTCACGAGCGAGACGTTACATTAAATAGTAAGCGGCTTGATTTCATTAGACGTGGTTTCTACGATGAGATTGACGTATTGGTTAGAAAATCAACTTGGATTGTTAGTCCTTTGGGTGTGCAAATCCTATGCCCAAAATTTAAAAGTTGAAACCCTAAACTCCTAAAACCTACAGGTAAAAACTGTTGGGGTGTCAACCCAAGTCCCACATTGAAGAAACAAGGACCACAATCGTTGTATATAAGTTTCATTTCCAAACTAAATAGTATGGGGCATTTTGGGTTGAAAAGATACTCATGCTTGTGCGGGCTTGCCACCGGCCCAAATCGGACAGTATCATACTAATTGTGGAGCCGGTGGTGGTATCAGAGCCATGGTTTAGTGAACCTGTGGCAAGTGAACTGCAATTTGTGGGCATCCCCCCTCGGTAACACCTCCTGAGGCGTGTTTCCGTAAAATGGACGGAGTATCGCTTGGGAGGTCGATGGTCATGGATTGGGCCTTAGTTCGAGGGGAGAATTGTTGGGGTGTCAACCCAAGTCCCACATTGAAAAAATAAGGACCAGAATCCTTGTATATAAGTCTCACTTTCATACTAAATAGTATGAGACCTTTTAGGTTGGTGGTGTGGCAGTCCACAACAAAAACAGGGATAACTAATGAGAGATTCACCCGCCATGGTTAGTTCGTACGATTTTAATCAGAACTAATTGAAAATTTATTCTAAGTGAAATTTCGTTAAATTGGAATGACAACTAAAAAGCATTCTAATAGTCCAATTTCTAGAGTTCCTGTTATTGCATCATGTTTGGGTACTCAATTAAGGCGTCGTATGATTCAAGTGACAATATCTGCCTCTTATTTTAATCAGTGATATTTTTATGCTAGGATAATGCTAGAGGTCTACAGTGTAGACAACCAAAAGTGTCTACAATCAGCAATAATTCTACTACACTATCAAAATTTTACTACTCCACAATTAATTTTACTAACTGAAATTTTCATTACAATTAATTTACGAATTGATTTTACTACTCCGATCTCAATTTTACATTGTAGACAAATTAATTGTGTCTACATTGTAAACCTCAATTCTAGAGGTATACAGAAGTGTCTACTATTAGCATTAATTTTAATACACTAGCAAAATTTTACTACTCACACAAATAATTTTACTGCATGATTTTTTCATCAAAAATTAATTTTACTACTCCAATCTCAACTTTACTACTATTGACTTAATTTTACATTGTAGACAAATTAATTGTGTATACAATGTAGACCTGTAGCAATTTGCAATTAATTTATCCTACCGGAATTCACCCGTGATTGATGCCAATAGTCGCGTACGTCCACTTTGCATGTGGAGTTTTTGAAGCAATACAATTCATGCCACTAACACTCAAGAACAATAGAACATACGTGTAGTTGGCATTATTTATGCAATACCAAGTACATAAACGTCACAAGCTCAGTTAAATCCTGAACATACAAGATGCAAAACAATGTTCTTGGTTTCGTAATTTGATTGGTTTTGGTTTATATGACATACACATACACTACTATATTATATGAAAAGGATAATGTATTAATCTCATCTGCCAATAAGTCGATCCAGACATTATCACCTGCTCCCTCTTAATTAACGTATATGTTATAGTTGATTTTTATATTTGCCAATTAAATTTAGTACACAACTCAACACATCAACTTGGACCGACCCGATTATGAACTGATGATCGATGCGTAATACGTACAACCCGATTATAGCTTTGAACTAAATTATTAAATACTCCGTACTTAAGTATTTCCAAACAACAAAAGACCAAATTATTAGTTCAAAGAAAATTTTAATTCTAAAGTCTATACAGCCAAATGATACTCCATATATAAGTAAATAAGCTTGTCCAATGATTATATTAAACAAAACCAAATGAAGCCTAAAAAATACAAAAAATTGACTGAGTTTAAACTAGGCTTGCCAAGAAAGTTAGGACAACTAGCCGAGGAAGCCGAGAAATTATTATTAAAGGGAACATAACCATACGTATAAGGACTAATTGGAGGAGCAAATTGTCCGTACGGCGGCATCATCATGGGAGGAGCATAATTATATCCTGCAGGAGGGCAATTAATAATTCCCTGTGTAGGTGTTGGTGGCGGCGGAGACGCGTACACGTAACTTGGTGGCGGTGACGATGGCGGAGGTTGTGGAGGTGAGTTGTGACATGCTGGCTGTTGGCATATGGTGCATGTAACACAACCACCCTGCTGCTCTCTATTAGTCCATTTCTCTTGGAAGCAATTGATTAGTATAATTTGCATGCACAAAAACAAGGTGCATAATATTAGTAATCTAGGTAGATAAAGAAGTACCATTTTACTTGGGAACGTTATTTTAGGGTGTTACTTCTTGGGGAATTTACAAGTTATATGAATGGGACTAGAAATTGAGGATCATATATAAATTTTATCAAACTCAAACAAGTTTATTTTGTTGGGTATGAATTTATGGAGATGGTGCCACAGTTGTGATGAGTATTATACTATGGCTTGCCACATATCTATTTTGGTACTGCAATGTGGCACGTTGGAAGAATTTGAATAATGGCATTATGTTGACCTCTGCTTACATGCAGGAGATATCAGATTTCTGTGTTCTACTTAACAAAATCGAAGAGGTATGTCCACATTATTGGGTTCAAATGGAAAATCTATAAAAGTTCGGTTAAAAACGTACCATGCATGCAGGATCGATTAAGATTCGATTCGTATAGTTTGAATGTGTTGGAACAGAGGCGCCCAATCCAACAACGAACGGTTTGAGTGTGGTTGGGCGTGAATAGATGTGTCAACAATCGTGGTATCAACAATAACACAAAACAATATAACGTAAAGAAAAGACACCAGATTTACGTGGTTCACCAGCGATGTGCTAGCTACGTCCACCAAACAGAGGAGAAACAATTCACTATATGAGAATAGCACCGAATACAAATGTGAGTCCAATCTGAAAAGAACTCCCCAAATACAAACGAGATCTAAGAGCCAAACGTTCTTGCGATCAACCAAAAACCCGAACAAACGCCCTTGCATCTACCCAATTGACAAAGAAGGCACACCTTGAGAAAACCCGCAACTATGACTCTACGTACTCACAATTACAAGAGAATCACTCAATTGTGTCTTAGGAAGGCTATGAGAATCACTCAATTGTGTCTTAGGGAGGTTATGAGGAGATTAAGGTGTTTATATAGTCTCCTACATACAAATAAACCTAAAAGGCTGAAGAAACGGGATTAGGAAACAAATAACGCGGAAGCAGAAAAAAGACCGACAAAGGCCCAGTGGGCCGCGGCCCGCGCCATGGCCACCGCGGCCCGCGCCAAGCTCCATGGCGGGCCGCCAAAACTCGCTGCTTCCCCGGCTTACGAAAACTGCCGCGGTTCGCGGCTTCACCCCCGCGGACCGCCAAAAGTTACTGTTCTTCCTTCTTTCCGATTCTCGCCCAACACCCGTACACCGTAGCTCAACATGCCCCGAGCTCCCCCCCTCGGTCACCCACTACGACATACCCAAATGGTATGAGTCGTTCAAGGCATTTTCCTAACAGAATGCATGAGTTTACTATTCTCCTATTTTTTTTGTTTTTTTTTTTCAAGGCCTAAAAAGATCAAAGAAATAAAAAAAACAATAGAGGTGACCTCCTAGCACGTACTTACGTATTGTTAACCCGTGTTGCTTCCCTCACAATCTCTCTACCAACTTTCATAACACTACAGTGGTGAAACTGCCCACCCAAGTCTCGAACTTGATCCAATTGTCAATTGCACAATATGTCAACGATAGAAATGCCTCGAATAAGTGCAACTAAACTATATGTGTCTGATAAAACCAACACAGACCGAAAACCACACTAAACTCCAGAGCAAAACTAGAGAAACAACTTTGATTTCTGCATGTAATTAATGCGGAGCTTGCATAACCACGCACACTTGCTCTCCCAAGAAAAGAACCACGGTCTGTCATATATGACACCCATACAAATACTGCTTTCCGAGTAGACGCATGCCATGCTCAATCAAAAAGCAAGTATATCACACCAGAAAAAAAACACCCGCTCTTGACCAATATGAGCCAGAAAGAAACCATGAGGAAAATCATTATTATTCCCTCCAGAATCAACCGAGCTTTCATTGAAGCGGCTTTGAGTTTGAGTTGAACGTGAGTGCCGGAAGTCAGAGTGAAACCTCCCACCAAATGTCCTTATAATAGAAAGATTCGGACTACAACCTCAAAATATGACATCATTTCTATGAACACAGATGGCCCAAGGACCGAAACAAAATAAATGACCAAAGTAGAGCTAGACTTACTCAGGAAACTAACTGTACGCGTGTCCATAATCCAATATGTCAAATTGACAGAAGATTTTGTCGTGACATTAAGACCCAAAAAACAAGCGTGCCAAACATGCCGTACCATCATATCGAACATGAACGGAATAAGACGGTTTACCGTTTCCTTAGCACTTTCCCAATACACACACTTTGCACCGGAGTCGATACCAAATCTATGTAACCTATGAGTGACAGCTAAAGCGTTGTGACACACTTTCCAAAGTAACAATTTCCTTTAGGTAATAAATTAAGTGCCCACCATCGTTTCGAGAATTTTTGTTGCTTATCTAGAATATCAGATTGCAGAAAACCGTGAGTTGAGGAACGCATAACCTGACTTAACAGGGTAAACCGTTGAACGAGTAAATAATTTCCGACATAAGAAATCATTCCATTCTTTACCCATGTAGACCTTGTACCATTTCGATGTGTTTTGAATTTTTCGAACAAGAGAGGTTTGATGCTTTTGAATCCATTATATTGATTTCACTTACCTTTATGTTTGGTGATTACTCCAACAACCCCGTTTACACCTCTAAACGCAAGTTCTATGACAGTAAATCTAAGCACAGGCAGTCAGAACAAGTCAAACAGTAGAAATGTAATGACAGGCAGTCGTAGTCCCAAGTCCCAACTGCCAAGTGAACGAAAGAGTTACTTAAACTTTTGAACAACAACGAAACAACCCATCAGCAAAATGTGCACACGAAGTGCAATTCTAACCAATTAAACTGTATGGCGCTCATCAAAGAACCGTAAACCAGAAATACCAAACTCAACAAAACAACAAAAATTACTTTCTTTACACTTTTCTCTTTATTCTTTGGAACTAGATTTTTCCACATTTTTTGGGTGGTTTAGCAGACAACAGCAGTAGGAAATGGTACTGTAAAAACTTGTCTAACAATATTCATACATGTGCATGTTTGGTGAGGTTTGTACAATTGTACAGCTTTTAAAACCCCCCAAATTCTCTTTAATAATTGCCAATTTCAATTATATGATTGGTACCCTTTTACCAAAATAATTGATATTTTTATACGCACAAATCAAATTAGTGTTAAATAAGTGAAATTATACTTGATTTTGACCATTTTTAGTTGGTGATTTTTGCTGGGGTATTTGGAGTAATTGTAATTAACAGGTGCTTCATTTTCTGCTTCTGGGTCACACTGAAAGGTTAGTTTTTTTTGGTGTTATTTGTGGAAAAATTGACCAAAGTTTTTGTGATTTGGTTAAGTGGGTGTGTGTTTCTTGCACGTCTTGTGTTTTGATTGGATTTTATCATCTGAAGTTCTTCCTGCTGTGAAATTACCTACTTGTACTTCAGTTGATCAAATTTTTCTTGTATTTCTGTTTTCTGATTTTGCAATTTGAAAGGTTTATAAACAAATTGTGTATATTTGTATTGAGATAATCTCAAGGAATTGAGCTTGGTATGTTTGTGTTTCTTTGTTTCATTTCATGTTCTTATTGGTTCACCAAACTTTGAATGAATGTATGAAGTTTTTGTGGAGGAAAACAAAGAATTATTGTGATTTTAGGAATGTCTGCACTTTAGCAGTAGGTCAGTGCGATTCTGGACGCAATTTTTATTCATTATGGGTCATTTGTAGGCAGCCTCTCTTACTTTACATACGCGGGAGCTTTGAGGCACCGGGGTAGTGTTGTTGTTGGTTGAAGTAGAGCTGATTGTGATATTTGAAAATTTGTGATGGTGGTGTAATCATTTACTTTCAATTATATGTGTGACATTTCTATTTTTGCCGAAAAATTGGGTACTTTTTTGTGGTTTGTTGGTTTCGTTGTTTATGTAGTGAATAGTGATGATGAAGTGATTGTTGACTTGAGTTTGATGTTTGATCAGATATTATCGGGATCTAGGTAGAGTATAAATGGCAGCAATACTGGCGTCTCAGAGCTGCCAATGTCGGCGCATGGATTTATCTCAGCTAAGAGCAGTAGCTAATGACCTAAGTTCTTCATGCTCGATTTCTGGTCAAAAGTTGGTCAAGTTCCAGAGGCATGATTCCTCTGTGCTAGCATCATCTAATGGATTCAGGTTTCACGTGGAGATGCTGCAAACCAAGGAGCCGGCAGATGTAGGCAGCAATGGGCGTTCTCGTAAAATGATGCCAGCAAGTGAAGTGATGAAGGCTACAAGAGATGCTTCTGTTAATGGAACAAGCAAGGTCATTAACGGAGTGAATGGTACCAAGAAGGTTATAAATGGAGCAAACAAGGTCGTTAATGGAGTGAATGGTACAAAACAGGCTGTCAATGGAGTGAGCCTAGTGAAGAGGGAAAATGTCTCACCTATGGTCAAGAGATCAACTTTTCGTCAGGATGAGGGACTTCCACTTCTAGAGGAGCCAAGGGTTCTGCCAAGTGATTCAGGGTTCAGTTGGGCTAACGATAATTACAATTCTGTGCAAAGGTCAATTGATGTCTGGTCATTTGTTCTAACACTTCGCGTACGCGTTCTTTTGGAGAATGCAAAATGGGCTTATACAGGAGGATTTGATGAAGAAAAGCTGGTCATTTTCACATCCTTTTTCTAGCGAGTTTACTTTCTGAGAACTCTGTTATTTCTATTCTGTTTGGAACTCATTCTTTCTAATCTTGCAATGGTATCTTAAGATCGTAGTATGTCTCTTTCAAAATATTTACTCAATTAATATCATGTTCAGAAGATGAGAAGGAAAGACACTGCGGCATGGCTGAGGGAACGTGTACTGCAGCTTGGTCCAACTTTTATTAAACTAGGACAACTTTCATCTACAAGATCTGATCTATTTCCAAGAGAGTATGTGGATGAGCTAGCCAAGTTGCAGGTAAGATACATGTGATGTTATACGCAACTATATGTAATGGTTTGTGTGTGGTTGTATGTTCAAGCTTGGAAAAAATAATTGCTAGATTGGATATTAAAGTTTATGGAAAATTTTGCAGGATAGGGTACCTGCATTCTCGTCAAAGAAAGCAAGAGAGTTCATTGCTGCTGAACTTGGTGCCCCTGTAGACATACTTTTTAGAGAATTTGAAGACCAGCCTATTGCTGCTGCTAGTCTTGGTCAGGTGCCCATTCTTCGTTCCAATTTTTTGTTTGCTCTTTTTTGTGTCTTAGTAATCGTGATGGAGCGATGGTGGTAGCGGTTTTAGTTGATTCTTAAATGTTATTGTAGTTATCATATTCCCTCTTTGCTGAACTAAGTATAGTGGGTGATGACAATAATTTCAGGCTGACGTAGATAAAAACTTAGTGCATTCTGGATCCATAGTAACTATTCCCCAGTATGAATCCTGAAGTTTGTCATAGCAATGTTAGATGTACAACGAACCCTTGGCTATCTAATCTGATTAGGGCGAGCCTATGTTTTGTCTGGTACTTTACTAGAAATTGTGTCATAAAGCAAAGAGTAATTTTCTTAGGATTCTCAACGAGGGGGTGACAATGCAAAACTCTCACATAAGTTAAAAACTGATCAGGAAGTTATCTTGTGCGAACTGGATGTGAAATTGGTTTTCTTTTTTCCTTTTTTTTTCCTTTTCTTTTTGTTGGAAATGATATGGAATTGGTTTCTTGCTCTGCTAGATTATGAGTTGGCTGGTCATTATTAATACTTACTAGTCCTTACGGCTTGCTTGGAATGGGAGTAATTATTAGGGGGGTAATAGGAGCTAAAATAAGGGGAAAATGGTAGAAATGGTGGTG
>JBBYHQ010295509.1:0-21032 GCA_038382645.1 Spergularia azorica
TTCTTTTAGTAGAAGGATCTGTGAAGTTTGAACAAAAAGGTAAGTTGGAACACTATCCTTGGGAAGCCAAGTATCTTAACAATTGTTCCCTACATTCCTATCATTTGTATTTTCCTCTTTTAGACCAAACAGGACTTGCCATATCATCTTCTCCTATGCCACTTAACTACCTCCCAACCAAGCACTTGGATGGATGAGTGGCCTTATGATTTCGATTCTACTACCTCCGTTCTATTGAATTGATGATTACAAATCTCTATTGCACATTATTTTGTACGAATAACACAAGTGTATGGCATTACTAGTCATACGGATCAACCGATATGGAGTTGATTGATGTCTCGAGTATGAATGAACGAAACAACGTAACATCCATTAGTGCATGGGGATCAGCATTGAAGAAAGTACCAAAGATATTGAATACTCTATTGTTTGTAAACGGAAGATAACATATTTTTAAAAAAAAAAAGTAAGTAAAAATATGTTGGTAAGCAAAATAAAAAAATTTAAATCTCATGAGTTTATTCTTTTTATTTTATTTGAGCACCAACCAATACAATTTTGTTCCTTTAATGTTATTTTTCACTTTAGAACTCCACAAGCTCTTCTCTCTATGATCCAAAAAAAAAAAAAAAAAAAAAAATGGAGTCATGGTTTCTCGTGCTCAATGGATTTCCTTTATGCTTTTCTTCCCTCTTCTTGAGGTTTTGGGGTTTAAGCCCTACATAATCAAAGTACTAAAGGCAACTAACCAACCACTATCCCTCGTTGAACACCTTTGTTCTTCATAGTTGTTCTCTTGGGATAATCAGCCAACTTAGACTCGAATCTTATCTCACATTTTATATAATTAATAAATTGGTCATTCGAGGAAAAAACGATGCGTTTGTATGAATCGGTTGTACTTGCGCATATTCATTTGACACTAGTGTTAGAGGCTCTGATAACATTTCAGGATATACAAGGTCGACGATAATGTGCATGAGTTACAAGGTTGGCGAATATGGTTTATTTCAAGTGTTTTTGTACACCAAAATATCATTGTCATTTGTACCACAAGAATAACATGAAACACCATACAAATTGTTAGGTAAAGGAGACGTGCATGGTCCAAGAAAAAAAAAATGCTTCCAATAGCCAAAATATTCTGATACTGTGGGTCTTTATTTGTTTTCTCTTTGCTTTAGCAGTGAAAACTAAAGTGAAAGAGCCACCGAGTTGTTGCTATCAAAAGATCACACCTTTGCCTTCAAATTTGAACGTTTTCGAAAACACTCCCACAAAAAACAAAAAACCTCGCTACGTTCAGAGCCATTGAAAATTGTGACTCATATGGTCTGCGAATGAGAGTAAAATCGCATAGTTAGATTGTGGGTTTATAAAAAATCAGTTTCCCGCACTTTCAGCTTTAACTCATTTATTGGTCAAAAATAGCAAAGGAGAGACATGAAAATAACCTCAGATGTGCACGGCAACCTTGTAAACCACGAGGGATAGTGACTACTCATGGAGTTTGAGTTCAGTTTCTGGTTCCCTCTAATCCAATCATTGTAAACTGTCATCTAAAAGCTTAGCAATGTACTAACAATCTTAGCATGCCTGTTATTGATCAAAGCTGTTGCTATTACTACTTTTGGGTGTGTTCTTCGGTTCCTGTCAAGCTTTCGGCTTTCCGATATATCATTTTGACCTGGTTTACTGGCCGTGCTTAGACAGGTGTAGCCCTTCGAGTCTTCGACTACAGGTTTAATCACCAGAAATGATTGGCAGAGCCGAGTACCACTAGTAGCGCCTCTGTCATATCATATACTGGTCGGGCCATGAACGTGGAGCGCTAACCAGTAATCACCCAAGAGTTGTGAGGACTGAGGGGAGAGACACTTGAAGATGACCCTGAAGCGCATACAGCTGCATCAAAAAGTAAAGAATAGCTGTGTTTCAACATTTGCTGCCTCTGGACCCTTTATCCCGGGAATGCATATAAATTTGTCTATATAACAATTACAGAAAGATATTACATTTACAGGTTCAGGAGTGATGAATGTAAAGCTCAGTGATAAGTAAGATGAGGCCCAAGAAAGAATAAGGGCCTCTTAATTCCTCAAGTGATACAGCGACACAACTACAGCGCCGGGTAATGGCCATAAATCATTTATGTACAACGGAACGAGAGCTGTAGGTAGAGTTTCACAGGTTCAGGACTTCTATCTGTAGTCCTTTGACGAATAGATATTTGAAAGGTACAACATGGTGTACAATGAATGCCCAGAAAATGGCATTTTTCTGCATCAACGGACAGCTCTACAAAGAACTCATATTGGATGCGGACAAGGTCCAACTTCGAGTTCCCATCCTCTTGGACGATAAAAAACAGTACAATCATTGCTGTGGTTCTGGATGATGAGCAACTGCTAAGCCAGGGGCTATTGTGAAATGGACGCCCCTGTGTTGCCCAGCCTGTATAACGTATGCTACTTCACCTGCTGCCAGTGCAGCTGCTTCCTGTGTATCGACAAGATATACAAATGAGAATGAGTGCCATCGCACAGCAGAAAAGAACTACTTCAAGCAAATAGGCTAAAAAAAAAAAGTTAACACGACTTTGGCTCATATGTACCTTATTAAGTTTCTAGATACACTCATACACCATGTGAACAGGTCAAGAAGAGAACTATTTAAAGCTACATGAACAACTTTTCGAGAAGTACTCGGACATTGAAGCAAGTGACATAATGACTGACTAGTTTCAAACGTTTATACGATTCTTTCACTTCTACTTGGTCACTTGCTTATATTTTAGCCTCCACATACCAACAACAACAACATCCAAGCCTTATTCCCAAAATGATTTGGGGTCGGTTAACATACCAAAAGCTCCTTAATTTCTTCACAGCCACTCAGAGAGGACAAAAAATTACTAAATCTCTTTCACTTTATTAATCTCCAAATTAATATTATAACCCCCCCCCTCATTCATTTCATTAAAATCCAACAGTCTTACACAAATCTCATCTTCTTCTGAAGGAAAGATGGGAAGAGTGTTGCTATGTATTCACCCTCATTCACGCTCTTTCAGACCTCAAAACATATCTAAGCTTCTAGTTCCATGGAGTAGGAGAACGTCGCCCCACTTTTATTCAAGGGTCACTTTAAAATAGCCTCCAAGTATTGCAAGGAAAAAGCTGCGCACTTCTGACTCCTTACACAGCTTAAAATGGAACCGTCTTTCGAGGCACCGGGCAGGATGACAATGATGATGAATGATGATAGTGACACCAGTGTGTTCTCTCAAGACAGTATCCTGGAAAATGACGCTATTGATGACAGAAGACATATCTACCTAATAATAAGTCAGTATCAGTGTATCACTCACCATTCAAATACACGCACAGACAAAGGCATATGAGCAGCTACTCGTCACCCGTGCATTTATTAACATCGTCCATCTAATTCCCCCATTGCCCCTGCCTAATCCAAGCGTACCCTACCCCTGTTCCTTGCCCGTTGCTGAGATCCAATAGTCCAGCTCACCTGTGGCCACTGACGCTCGCCCCTCTCCACACAAACCCTCACCTCAACCCCTCCATGGACGCTGAGCACCAGACCACCAACTCCACATCATAAATACCACACTTCTCACAACCCATTCCCCCTTTTCCACACCCCATTTCAACATCACCGGCCCAAAGTCGTAAACATATTGTCAGTTTGTCACCATAATTCACTGCAGACGAATGATGATAGCATGTCCACCACAGCGGTAAACATTTCACCCACACTCACATTCATGATATTTGGATGTTTAATAGACACATCCTACAAAAATAACAGTAAGGGTTGAGGTCTATTTTTGAAGGAGAGAGACACGATGTCGGGGAAAGAAATTTGGGGTTCCTTTGGAGGTGCTTGGGTCAAGGATTGGGGTACTTTCTTGGTGAGTGTCGAGGGGAAGGGAAGAAGGTGGGCGCAGTGGAGCACCTACAATGGGAGTCGGGGGGGGGGGGGGGAGCATGGGCGACAATAACAAAAAGTTCACCTCATTAAAAAAAAAAAAAAAAAAAAAAACTTAAAATTATCTTGACAATGATCTTCCCAAGAAACTATAAAAAGAGAAGGGATGGGCATTTAAATACCTTCTCCCTCCAACCTGGAAATGATTGGCCACATGGCCCACAATTGTGTTGGTTTGACCAAAATTGATTAGAAACTTGTACAATCTAGTAACAAAGAATAGAATCTTCTCCACATTGCCATTCAAAAGAAAGGACGCATCTTCACATTATTTTCTAACAATTGAGCCATGATTGACTGTGGTCAATCTTTAACGGACAGAAGTATCACTTTTGAGGGAACACTAGTAATCTAGTATATGTGACAATAGATAGCCATGTCATGGTGTCTCAAAATCCTAAGTTTGGTCAAAACCAACCAACACCAAGACTACCACTAACAAGTAACAACAACCAACCACATATGTTGATATGTACACCGAAAACGTGGATGTACAGAAACTCTTCCACATGGTTTTCTCATCCACTGCCAATACACTCTAAACACTGAAATCGAACACATGGCTATGTCCAATGTTCAGAAATCAATTTGTTTCTGTATAACGCCATAAATGAAGGGACTTGTATAATCATTACCAGTTAAGACGTAGATTTCCACGAAAGAATTCAAGCGAATATCAAATTTATAAAGCTACAGCAAATATCATGTCTTTATGGTCATTACCAAGGATTCTCACAAATGTGTGTGGTAATCAGTGGCTACGTCAGAAGATAAAGAACATCAGCAGCTTAGCAGCAAAGATGCAATACTATACTCTATAACAGTGTCTGTTAGTCTGTACCAAACTAGCCATCAACCATCCTAAACGATCAACAACCTTGTCATGTGTCTATTACTCTGTTCCATTCTACGACTCTGACACTCTCAGCTCAGTTTTGCAATATAAAATCCTCATATGATAATTTTGTTGGGTAAAAACAACATTAGCAAACGTCAGTATCTATATCTTTAATTTGAGGTTTGGAGAATTAGGAGTGGGCGTCGGGGTATAAACTAAAAACATTACCTAAAAGAAAAAAAGAAAAAACGACCAACCTGTCTCTGCCTTCGGCGTTGCAGTATACTGATTGCCCATGCCATTATGTAGCATGGAAGGAGAAATCCAGCAGCACGAAGTAAGAAAAGCTGCCAAGAAGCAAAACAGTTAGTAATGTGGCATGAAGCAAGTGTCCGAGGGGGGGGGGGTCAAGAATAATGATTCAATCAAAAAAGGGGGGGAGGAGGGTGTATCACTCACAGAGAAGAAAGTGGAGACATCATCCTCCTCTTCATCAGGATTGGTAACATAGAGAGCATGCCTCAATAGCAACAAAGCCATCAGCTGCAAAAGACAATAACATTAAACCCCAAGGAGAAAGTAAAATCCAGTTTACATCATTAGGGGAGTGAGGAGTGTCAATGCTTATGAACATGATTGTGGCATCAAACCTGTGGTAGAAAGACTGGTTATGGATAATGGGTACTAAGTCAAGAACAGGCAGGAGTCAAATTTGTACAAAGACGGAAAGCTGAAATACACCCTCCTTAAATTATGTCATGCTGAGATATTGAGACTATATTTGGCCTTAGTTTTTTAAATCTGTTTCTATATTTCATAATCAGTTTCTTTAAAAACTGTTTTTTTGTAAAATTAGTGAGTGTTTGGTTCAACATATTATAGAAGCACTTCATTTGTTATTTGAATCTCTTTTCTTTTTATTTTTGCCAAATTTAAAGCATCTCATGAATTGCTTATTTTTAGAGAAATAGAGACAGAAACACTTTAAAAACTCTATTTTTGAGGGTCAATAATTATGTTGGGGCTTTTATTAAATAGTTTTTAAGTTTTAAAACTCTATGTTTGGCGAAGTTTGTAGTTTTAAGGACTAAAAACACTTTCAAAAGCTAGGCCAAACACATTCATCAATATTTCTGAAAGTATACGGGTAAATATAATAAAATTAAAGATAAAATAAAAATCTTGTGAAAACATAATATTTGACCAAATATTTTATTATAAAGTTCAAAGTTAAAATATACCTTCATATATTTTGAGAAGGGAGTATATATAAGGACACATCACAAAATAAAACCAGCATACCCTGGCTAATAACCAATCTACTGACCAAGTTAGAGAAACCAAAGTGTCAACAGTTTTACATGTCCAAAGACAATCTTATTTTACATGATATAGAACTTTAAATATAAAAAAAAAAAAAAAAAAAACAAACTACTGAAAGCAAGATGAGATAAAATTCATATCAAATCTGCAAGAATCTACAACTCAAAATCGTCAACAGAACGTACATCCAGGGGTCAAACAAAAGATGTTCAGACAAAAAGTACTACCACGATCAGGGGTAAAATAACGACGTTGAGACAAAAAGCTATACTATGTTAACACTATGATCAGAAGTTATAGGATTGAATGCAAAAGTTAGATTGGGTGTTAAATGTAGTATAGACCCATTTGCCCATTCATTTTTAAAGATCCAAGATGTCATAGGCTATGGCAGCCTATGGCAGCCTATGGCATAAATGAAAACGAAAGTAAAAAAATATATTAGCATTTAGGGCTTAATGTTGCCAACTTACAATAAGGGCAGCAGAACGGCAAAATGCTGCTCCATTGGCATTTGTATCAGCATACTCGTCATATTCAGCTTCCAAAAGATGCCTTTCAGTTGCCGCCATGGCCAAAAGACGCGGATCATTCAAGTCTAATGGTGCACCAGAAACTGTCCACTGACTGTTGTCAGCAACAAATAAGAGAAAGAATTAGATTATTGTTTGAGATAGGAGATAAAAATGACTGGCCCCACAAAAGAGAAACGAAAATAAATCAAAGGCTGCATGCATATATTGCTGATTCAAATTTTTTGAAGAAGAAGATATAAAAAAAAAATTATCTAGATCGGATAAATCACCTGATATCAATAGCAGTCTCATCAGCCGGTGGAGGAGGTGGTGCAGTATAGCCAGGTTGGTAAGGCTACATTGCAAGATAAAAATACAAAGCAGAATCATAAGTTAACAATATAGGCATAATCACAGGGGGGACAAAAAATAGAAACATGGAAAATAGTATACAATATAGAACATGCAGCCAGATTATACACATAAATGTCTTTGT
Source organism: Spergularia azorica (assembly GCA_038382645.1). NCBI lineage: Eukaryota > Viridiplantae > Streptophyta > Magnoliopsida > Caryophyllales > Caryophyllaceae > Spergularia > Spergularia azorica. Next base: position 7,184 of record JBBYHQ010295509.1, read on the forward strand.
AAGTAAACATATCAAGAACATTGAAGTCCACAAGTTAAGATTCACTTCAAACACTTTCCAACAAAGTTTAATCTTGCAGTGCATAACCTCATGAAGGCTGTTGCAAACTAATCAAGAATAATGAACAGCATTTATTTAGCCCAATGTACAAAAAGATTTATTGTAAACATTAAGTACATACTAAAATACAAAGAATCCTAATCTCCCACGGTGACATATGCTCGAGGAATGCGGCATGGTGCTGACAATCACTTTTTTTATGCCTTAAAAAGTTTTAATAATGTTCGGGTAAAGTGAAGCATATTATATAACATAGATTTGATGTGCCAAATCATCACAACCTAGAACTAGCACACACACAAGGGATCAGGGTCGGAACAAAAGATATTCTCATCCTCTACCCTTTATAAATCCGGACCACCTTCCCATAAATCATGGAAAACCTCATTCTCCAGTAAAGTAAAAGCCCACAACCAGTTTTCAACAAGTACAATAAGAATCAAGTTGAACAAAACGAGCAATAAAGCACAATCAGCAATGCAAATAATGAACACCACTAGTAACAGAACCATAGGCACTATACAGTATACATCAACAGGAAAGATTCAACTTACTCTAAAGAACATCATACTATAAACCACATAAGTCGGTTATTTACATCAAGGGTTGGTGGGAATGGGAGTAATCATTACCGGAGTAATAGACCAAAAGCAAAGGGGAAAGGATTAAAATGATATTGGTGGAGGGAGGAGAATGAGGGAGGGGTAAGTAGTTATCAATCTATGGTGGTAATAGTTCCCCCTCAAACCCTATACTCTTTCGTTTCCTCCATTTTCCCTTTGTTTTGGTCTCTATTACCCGAGCAACAATATTCCCATTCCAAGCAAAAGCCCCAAATAGCAAAAGACCATACCACATTTGACATATTAGCATTGAATTTGACAGCGTCCAAACTTCTAATTTGCTAGTGCATTATACACAGTGATCCACAAATAAACATTGAATACAAAATCTAAAGGCATCGTAAGAGAAAAAAGGAAACAATGTTGTCTTGAAGAAGATTTACAAGAAAATTAATCATTCGGAAGAGATGACCTCCAAAACACAAGTCCAAACACAGAGCCATAACCAAGCATTCCAAAATGCTGTGTAAGCCACAACATACAGGAATATTGACCGAAACATAAAAAGTACCTGATGGCAGATCTCACAGATAATATCTCCTTTCTCATTACACCACTTCTGTACACACTTCCTGTGAGCATACTGAAACATAAGCAGAGCATTAGCCCACATGAAAATCAACATAAGATAAGAAAGAAATATATGTATACCAAGCACCTCAAACAATGAACTCGGGAAAGAAGATTAAGTTACAACTCATCCTATCCAAACAACTGCCCTGGCCCTAGGCAGCCATGAAAACATTCAGACTAACTGCTTTATGCTATTCCACCAATCTCCCAAATAGAGAGATCAAGAAATCACCAGACAAATCTGAGGCATATTTCAACACACTGAACATCAAAATTACACATAGCTCATCACTTTATTCCATTCCATTCCATAAAACATGGCAATGTTGTTCACTGAAATCCGTCACTGCCCCTTAGTAAATTTTCGGATTCCTTGTCTGTAGCATGGACATCTTTCCCAAACTAAAATATAAAGGAGATTCACAACTCAACCAGTGTCCATAAAGACCTACGAGAGAGATGATACTATAGAAGTACCTTCAAACTGCCATTGCAAGAGCAAGGAACCTCCAAGTTCTTAACGCTATCCTCTTCTTGACAAATACGACACTCCAACGATTGAATGAGTGGCTCTTCTTCGCCCAACACACCGTCTTCTACCAACTCCTCGTGTTCAACTGAAGTGGATGATTCACCAGCATGGTTATTACTATTACCAGATGATCCTGAGACCTCAGGCTCTTTTCCAGTTTGCAAAGTGTCAGATGTAATAAGACGGTCCACACACACAGCCAGATGATCACTCATTTCCTCTTACAAATACAAGCTGCAAGGTCACCAAACAAAATTAAAACACATACATGAACACATTTTATCATAAATATATCCAGCCAATTCATCCTCAATGCCAATAGCTATACCAATTTTCGGAAATGACGAAAATAATCACGAAAAATTCAGTACTACTCGAATCTAAGCATTCAATGGTTCCTTGCCAAAGCATCAGAACAGATTAAACTCAACTAAAGCTTCAAACTTTCACCAAAACAGATTGAACAGGGGGGAAACAAGTCTAGCATTATTATTTCCCTGTAACTATCATCCAGAACTTGCAAATTAAATGAACAAAAACCAAAATTTCCCCAATTTCTTCCACCAGTGTCAAAATTACACAAATGATAATAATTTCAGCCAAACTTATACCACAATCAACAAAAACAAACAAATAGCCATTTCCCCCAAACACCAAAAAGGGGCCAATATGCATCAAACCCTAAAAAAGACCCAATCTTTTGAATTGAGTAAAAATCCCCAATATTCTTAATCAAAATGAACAGATCTAAAACCCTAGAAAATCAACCAATTACTAATATTACTAAACAACCCCATCAATCAATTGCATAAAAACAACAAGAAATGAAATCAAAATGACCCAAAATATTATCAAAAATGAAGAATTTTACCTTTGATTATGAACTTTACTTAGGGTCTAGATTAACAAAAACAGGCTCAAATTAAAAAGGGTTTTTTTTGTATAATTAAAAAGGTGTAACTTTATGATGACACAAACTCAATAATGCAAATTATTTAAGGGATTGGTTCGATTTTGAGGAGTCTTTATATTCACGGGAAGGTTTGGTTTTATTTGATTTTTGTTGTTGCATGTATTTGACCAGGTAGTAAGAGATAGAGAGGAGAGAGAAAGAGGTGACTTTTGGATTATTTTTTTCGCTGCCAACGTCCGTCCACAAACAGGTATCACTGGAAACTTGTACTTCACGAGTAACGTTGTAAGATGACTGGTGTTTCAAACATATAATAACGACCGTTAAGATTGTCGACTTGTTGGTGGCCTAGGAGGTAGGAAAGGGTGTATAAACAAACACTTGTGTCACCTAATGTGTCTCCGTTTCGATAACGTATTGGATATTGAAGTAAAAGATGGGAGTAAATAGTACGGAGCAACGCGTGATAATTTCTTGGTTAATGCATCTCGGGGAGTGCATGTAATTCACGCGTTCATGGAATGGTATAATCACTTTGAAGAACGTTAATGGACCATAGTTCACTATTATTATCAAGTCAACTTAATTTGAGATTTGAAAATATGTGGTAAATATGCAAAAAAAAAAAAAAAAAAAAAAAAAATTTTGATATTTCCACCGGCCAATTCCAGCCCCACAACGCGAGCACGCCCCAGTCTTAGTGTGGTGTGGCGGCGTTGAGTTGGCTCATTTTTAAATGACTATTTTACACCGGGAAATCTATTTTCAGATATGTCAATTATTATGTTCTAACGTAACTTATAAAGGGGTCAATATAGGATTGACCTGACATTTGGTAATAAGTACTAGTATTGTGTAATTATGGTAAAACAACTAGGTCAAAGTTCGACTAGGTGTTTTAGTAGTTATGGAGTGTATCACATGTTATCTTGATTTAAATCGATGACCTATAGAATTAGATACCTGAGTTTTATTTAGCTTAATTCAACTCCTCAGTTATGGTTAATGTAATCGACGCGGAGCATATGACATGAAATTAAATTCGAAACAAGTATCAGGTTAAGTTTCCAATCATTTGATGAACTTTACGAAAATGAGAATCTAACCCAATACAATTAAGAAAACAAAACTTAAAAGTAGATTGATTATATTACGATCACGCGTGGGACCTTAATCATGGAGTCGGGTGTGGTTTGGGCAATTGGGCGCATAAACACTTTTAGTGCTCCACATGAATACCAACCAGAAGCTCGTAGAAAAGACTAGAATTTCAGATTTCTATATATGGGACTTCTTAAGTTTGGACGACCCTGTGATTTGACAATTGACTTTATCTACTTAGACCAAGTCATATTTGCAATTTGCACAAGTCTTCCAAGTTTCCTTGGGTAACAATACTTGTAACCTTTGACAAATAGAGCACATGTATATGTAATATGTGTATTGTGTAACGTAAGTGATACTGAGTAGGGGAGAGCAGAAATTCGGACCGGACCGACCGGTCTCGGTCCGGTCCTCGGTCTAAGTTTTTTGGGAAATTTCTCATCGGTCCACTCGGTCCAAGGGACCGGATCGGACCGGACCGAGGGTCATTCGATCCGGTTCTCGGTCCACATTTTTCCGAACCTCGGTCCGGTCCGGTCCGGTTCTGGACTGATGCTCACCCCTAATACTGAGTACAAGCTTTGAAAGGGTCGTGGACCATATGTCCAAGGCTAGTGATGTATTGCCACTGACATGGAGCGGAGACAAGAGTGCGTTTCACAAGAGTCTCTACTTAATACTTTTAATCGATCATCCATACACACACAATCAAATGAATCAATAACAATTGGAGTATCGAGCAAAGACAATAGCCGAATAGCTTGAGTGTGAAATAGATTGACTGTGCTATGATTTAAATTACTCATGACATGAATAATAATGATTTTTAAATAAGTTACGTTTTAAATTACTCATGACATAAGATTAATGTCAAAATTGCTTGAGTTTTAAACGGGTGTAGATCCCGCCAATACCCGCTAAACAACGATTTCGAGCGGGTACCCAAATGTGGCCCCGCTAACACTCCAAATGTTCTTAACAACTAATGAGTTTTTCTCCCTTTTTTGATCGCGAGAGCTACTCCAGATCGGTTCTTGGAACCAACAAATCCAAGTCCGGACTGGTTCCGAGAGTCTTAAGCGCGTACCCGCTCATGCTCACTCCTACCCCGAACAAGGCCCATTTACAAAGCCCCTTCACAAAAGTTTTTTTTTTTTCTTTTTGACGGAACAAACGCAGAAAAACCCCTAATTCTTCACTCTCTCAAAAAGCCTCCATTCCTAATCCTCTGCAAAAACCTAGGAGAGAGAAAACCCCCAGAAAAATCCCAGAACTTTTCATGGCGTCGGAGACGGTTGCAGAGGCGGTGGTACCAGCGGAGGATATGGTGCTGGAGGAGAAAGAGAACGGCGGAAAGAGAGAAAGAGAAGAAGTACAAGAAGAAAAGGAAGCCGAAAACGGCGGTGGCGTATCGAAGAAGCAGAAGGTTGATGGTGATGGTGATGGTGATGGTGATGAGGAAGAGGAGAAGTCTTTTGAGGAAGTGAGGATGGAGGATTTGGTGGAAAATGTCGGGCCTGTGAGTCTCGGGCCTAAGACTTTTGAGAACTCTGTTGGGATGTTTGATTACTTTTACAAGCTTCTTCATCACTGGCCCATTAACATTCGTGCTAATAAGGTATCATGATATTAATTTTATTATAAAGTTTTGATCTTTTGTGTTTTTGGTATTTTTGATGTGGTATTTTGTGTAATTATTTGGATGGGTTGTTGTTTGTTGGGTTTTCGTAAGCAGCTTCTCTATGTTTTTCGACTTAGGGGGTAAGGTTTGTGTACATCCGACTCCTCCTCGAGGCGGGATCATTTGAGTGTTGTTGAATTGGGTTCACCTTGTTCAGTTTGAAGTTTGCTATTTTTGTCTTGTTTGAGGATGGTGGCTTGGTTGTTAAGTTGATGGGTTGTTGTTGATTTGTGTTATGGTTTATTAATCGGGTTTGATTATTTGTAAGCTGAATTTGCGATTTTAAGGTTTTGGGCTGTTATACCATGCTAGAATGTTTTTGTGTGTTTAAACTTGTTCATTATATGTTTTTCTGTGTGATAATTTTGGTTTGTTGATCATTATGGCTTTGTGCTACTGTTTTTGGGTTGGTGAGGGATCATGGAGTTTACCCGGATGTTCTGTAAAATCGTATGATAATGAACGAGAGTACGAGACTAGTTATCGAGGCAAATAAATGCAATCAGTTTATGAGAGTGTTCTGAGTTTAGTGAGAGTTGAGGAAAGTGATTGTTAAATTTTTTAAATCTCTTTGTTCGTCCTCCATTGCAATTATCTTGCTTGATGTATAAAGACGGTGGGAATTGTGGTTTCTTAGAAGTTAAACTGCCATTCATCCATATTTCGGTTCTTACATTAAGCTATAAACTACACGGAATTTTGACCAGCTTTCCCCTCCCTCCCCCCCAAGAAATAAAAAGGAACAATTTTCTTTTTTTACAAAGAATTCTGTTATGAATCAGGGATGTGTTCAGCACAATAACAAGTATATTCTCTTGGTTATTTTACTTTGGGAGAAGGGCCACCTCAAGCTTTGTACATTAGGATTACACACTCACCAGCTATGATCTAAATAGTTCTCTTACATAATTGTCTGATGCACGTATAGATTTTATACAAGCTTTCAATGGCTAGTGCCCTGTAGAGTGCTGTAAATTATACTTTTCTTTCATAAATGGAATCCATTTGCCCATATTGGCGATAGCTTGTTTTTGTAGATCATGGATTTGTTGCATCTGAAGGGTATGGAGCTGCAGTTGAATATAAGTTGTTTGTGTTTAGCATTCCAGCTTCCATTTCTATCGCTATGTTGCTCTAGACTTTCTCTTCATTAGGGAATGGGGCCTCATCATGGGAATTCTTTTGGATTTGTCAGCTCTAGTGGATGTGTCCCAACTCTTTGGCTTTATTCCTACGTAACAAATTTGTTGGTGAGGAGAAGTGAAGAAGACAAGCTGTGTAGAAATGCGCACTGGAATCTGTTCTTTTTGTGAGTGGCTTGAGCGGAATTCTCGTGTTATTAGGGTTTAAATGTTATTTAGATCGTCTTTGAGGATGAAGTGGTTTATACCACTTTGTTGTGGGTTAAGGGCAGCTGGTATTACCTCTCATTCTTTCAAACAACTAATTTCTAACAGCTTAGATTAGGCGAGATTGTCATCTTGTTTTGAGCTGAGTAATCCCACCTCAAGTTTCTTGCTTTTGCAAATTCTCACCAGTGAAATGATTATAATCACTGAGGATCTGTCAATCTGTCATCCATGTTGCAGCTTGCTGTGGTTTGTGCATCAGTCTAAGAGCTACTTAGCCAGTGGCGCTCAGAAGGTTTCCTTTGGTGTGTGTGTGTTATTTTTTTGGTGTTGGCAAATTGGCATACTATCTGTTTAATGTGTACACTTGTAGCCTTAATGATAGTGAATTAACTATCCTGTCCCCGAACCAATGAAAAGTTGCCGATGGTGAGTAGAAGGGTATTAGACGAAGCTGCTAAGATGAATCTTTTCTTTTAGCTCCCCTTAGTTTCTGTTCTGTTTGCGTTTCTGCTTTGGAGGAGTGGAGGACGTCAAAAGGTCGGGCGGCCTAGCTATCGGGTTGTGAGTATCAGACTAGGGTCTAGGCTAGGGTTGTAAATTATTTTTACTTTTGCTGATATATTTGAAACTTGACTTAAGGCTTTCTTAATTTGATGCTAGACTCTAAAACTTTCATGTCCTCTCCCATGTTGAAAGAGCCAAATTGTAGAATGCCTGCTTTTAAGCCGTCATCGACTCATGCTTTCTGTCTCGCCATGTTTACGAATTCCACAGTACTCTGTTCTTTGTATTGGTGCAACCTTTAGCATCTGTCATCTGGGCCTTTTACCATCTTAGCCTCAGCTTAAACGTTGACTTCAAATATTCTTTCAGACGGTGTCATATAGGAGTATCAAAATTTAGATTGGAGGAGGTGGTTTAAGTCCACATTGTAAATGAAGCTGACAATGGCAATTGCCCATTTCAGCTTTTCTCATGTTGAAGAACTTTTGATGCATGCTTTATGTGGTCTTAACTTCAAACTTGTTGCACCTTACTTGATGCTTTCCTGTCCACTTCTTTGTTATATTTTGAGTTTGCGCAATAGTGTTAATTTGTTTGAAAATCTTTGCTTGCATTGCAGTATGAATATTTGGTGCTGCTGGACCTAATCAAGAAAGGCCATCCGGAGCCAGAGAAGAAGATTGGCTCAGGGGTCAATGCCTTTGAGATTCGGTACCATCCTACGTTCCAAAGTCGTTGCTTCTTTGTCATTAGAGATGACAAGTCTGTAGAAGATTTTAGTTTCAGAAAGTGTGTGGATCAGATACTGCCATTGCCCGAGAATATGAAGGTTAAATCTGATGTGAACAAGGTACTAGGTGGTGGTAAGGGCGGTGGAAAGAGGGGTGGTGGAGGAGGACGAGGAGGTGGCCGTGGTCGTGGCCGGGGAAGGGGTGGCAGAAGGTGAAGTTTGGCCTACGCTATCTTTAAACATCAAGAGAGATTACTGAAAGATGTACGGTTGCCACCATCTTTCTTTTGTTGCACCATATTATTGTACTATCAAGTTTTGGTTTGAAAGGATTTCCATTCCAAGTTCCATGCGTTTTATCATTTTTTTCTCTCCATCTCCGTGCACTTTGTTCTTGGTGGCTTTTGATATATACTGTGAATTTGTGAAATGACACTAGGCTTGCCCTAGGATTTACGGCTTATTTACTAGGATTGATTTACGAGGATCGATAGGGGGAGCACTGTGCACTCCCCCTCAACGCACGTAAACTACAAAGGGGGGGTTTAGGGCAGCGGAGCAATGGGATGGAAAGTCTGGGAAAGACCGAAAGAGCTTAGGAGGACTTGTCTAGTTGTCTGAGGACTATGATATTTCTCGTCGAACGATGTCACTTCTGTTTGGTCTTACGTTTACCTTGTTGGAGTCCCTAATTACCTCCTATAATAATTCGGTATTCCTAACCCTACTATTATTAGTTATCTTTACCTATATAACATATATCTAATGACCTCTCATTACAATCATTGATCCCAAAGTCTCAACGAGCTCTGTAATCCATACATTGCCAAAACCATCACATTGATATTAGCTCCTCCCTCCCACATACAAGAAGTCGATCGACTATATCTTCTTCTATACACTTACCATCATGTCAAACAACAACATTACAATAATAATGCCAAACCCTCATGGCAACGAGGAAAAATTCCAAATTCAAATTACGGATTACAACAACCAACACACTTATTATAGCTCCATGACCGAGACCATGGGCAATTTCTCCGTCAACTTCACTCTTCTACATGTAAATCGAGTGATATTGGACAACGACATACGAATGGTTGAGATCGCAAATAGCTCCTTTCGTGTTCTCGGTCAGTCTCCGACAATAGTTTTTGACCCTCACAATGAGACTACGTTGTACAACATCGACTTCTGCCTAGAAAATTGCCTACACCTACACACAAACTTGAGGCAAGAAGTGATGCGACTTCTACAAGCGTACGTGAAAAACAACCGACGACCGGTATCTCTAGCAGTATCTATCAATCAAATCCATGAGTTCGTAATTCGGCTCTACGACTACGATGAGGATCAAGAAGATGGTGATCAATTGTCGAAACGTAAACGAACACTACTAAACTCGGATATCGGAAACCTACGGAGGATGAAGGTTAAAGATGCTTTGGAGGAATACTGTTGTTCGATTTGCCTAGAGAATAATACGACTGAGCAAGAGGGCGTGACGTTGACATTCATGCCATGCAACCATGGTTTTCATGATCATTGTATTCTCAAGTGGTTGAAAGCTTGTCCATCCTGCCCTGTTTGCCGTTTTGAGTTGGGTCCAAGTAATTCCGGAATGAGGTCCGAATAGAATTATATATTGTTTTGGTTCGGGGATTTAGACTACTCCCTCCGTCCCGATGAATACCTTTGTGTTGGGCACAAATGTCAAAGGAAATGAGAGAGAAATACAAAAACAATGCATAAACATATGGTAGTGGGGCAAATTACTCAAATATTAAAGTAAGGGTAGATTGGTTATTTACAAGTCAAATGCAACCCAAAAATAGAAAGGTAAAGAAATGATTGAGACGGCTTGGAATGGAAAGAGTAAGGAATTCATTGGGACGGAGAGAGTATTATTATTTTGCTCGCTTTTGTATCACACGCACGACTTATATGTGAAGGTAAATTTTGTTTATGCTATCTTTAGATATTGAGGGAGGGAGGATACTGAAACATGTACGGGTGCCACTATCTTCCTTTTGTTTTGTTGCACCATATGAATGTACTACACAACACCATACGGAGTATTAATTTCGGACCAGGATCATTTGGAGTTGATTTTTTTTTTTTTTTTGGTTATTTATATGAATTAACTATGATTTGAATGAATATATGTGACCAAGAATAATTGAAAAATCAGTTGAATTTAGGTGAAATAATACCAACTACACTAGTAGAAAAACATAGAAAGCCAATTGACATGCATGAACCAAATGATATGATTTTAATTAATGAACTGCATTGTTTTGTAAGTTTGAATAATCATATGGACATATATAAGTCGGCCTGTTGGTTGAAATATGATGACTCGCCTTCAATTATAGTCGAGTGTCGTTCGAGACTTGGTACCACCACCAACAACAATTTCGAAATTTCCAAGGGTTATATAAAGCAAGTAGTGTACCAAACTAACTATTAGAGGTCGGGGGACATAATATTAGATTTTTTGTAAGAGAAAAACACTTGAAGAAAATAAATCGAAGGAAATGGAATGCACCAATAAATTTTTCTAAAAATGAGGGAATAAAAAAGCGCAAATATAGATAAGGGTGAATTTTAAGATCCAATGAACATAGTACGTAATTATTACTAGTAATTAAGTTGAATAATTATAAGGTTATGAATACTATCATATGCCGTCTAAATTTAATGGTAGAAAGCTTTTAAAATTCCTTTCTTCAATTAATTCCAATATTCACGCTTTGTATATAATCCAAAAATTCATATGCGTACGACGTTTCAGTAATCAGTTTGCAAATTAAACTATAATCATCACCACCCTTAATAATTCATCCCCCCACTCTCTCCAACTTCTTATAATGTGGAATCATAAGCATCATGCACATTGGTCACTCCCCAAAGTTGATGATGATCAAGTGATGCCCTCCATTTTATCTCATTATCAATCTTTTGATTTTAAGTACGTACCTTTCTTACTTGTTATTTCGTTTGGTTTTGCGTAAGATTGATCTTGTCAGATCGTTTTGTCCAAGTTTTTGTTGTACTGATTTTTAATTTGTTGTCATTAGTGCACTATTCAAGTATGTGTGATTTTTGTAGGACTATCGTTATCGTCGTAATTTATCGTCGTAATTTCTCATTATGAGTAATTGTTTTATCGTATGTAGTGGGTACAATGCTTCATTTGATTGGCAACATGAACAGCTTCCTTTACAAATGATGAGCATTTTGGATCCAATTCCTTTACAAATGGAGTTTTTCCCTACTGATCCAACTCCTCCACCTTTCTGTTCTTCACTCGATCTTATACCAACCTTCTCAACTCAAAATGTTTACCAAGGTAATAATTTAAACCTTGTCATAGCAGATTCTTTGCATATGAGTTATATTAAATACGTACATTGTATTGCACAAGTTCATCATCAATATAGTATCAAGTATGTACTACTTCGATATTCTTTACCCATTGATGGATTATTACATTCGATGTATACTCATAATTCACGTACAATAGACCATTTACGGTACCAACATCGTGTATATATTGATCATCAATTCATCATCATATACTATATGAAAATGGGGTCACTAAATTTTCTTTAATTCATTCGAATTTGGTCCGATCGTATCGTCCTCCTTTATTCTTCTATTAATAAACTTGAGGTTATACGGTACGGTGGAAGATTAATTAAACACTTGTTATTATTAACCCCACTCTTTTTTTCATCTTCTGGTTTAATCCATGCCTATTCTATAATCATAAAATTTCAAGTATACTCTTTTATGTACTGACATTTACGTTTCATAGTAATGACGACTAATTGGAACTCCGATCCCATGCAGGTACTAACAACGTCTATGATGGATATGGGAATAATGGGTATGAAGAGTTAAGCGATTTGGATCCGTTAGAGAAAGTGCCACCGCAGTTGCTATTGTGCTATGGTGATCATAATCATGATCCTAATAATAAAAGAGAAGAATTCGTGGAACGGAAGAAAATCATGAGTAGTGATAGTTCATCTGAAGATCAAAGTAATAATAAGAGTAATAATCACGATAATAATAATGATAGTAATAATGTTACTAGTAAGGCATTGTCTAAGGAGATAATTAGCCAGTATTTCTACATGCCCATAACTAGGGCAGCGAAAGAGCTGAACGTTGGGTTAACATTGCTCAAGAAAAGGTGCAGAGAACTTGGTATCCAAAGATGGCCTCATAGGAAGCTTATGAGTCTCCAAACTTTAATTAAAAACGTCCAGGTAACTTTTCTCTTCTCGGTTTTATTAATATAAATATGAACCAAAATTTGTTAATTAAGTGACACTTTAAAAAAATGATAGTTATTTATTTAGTCTCTTATCGGTTTCTTCCCTCGGACTGGGGACGTCAATGTGCACCGGGCTGCCCTTTATCGGTTTTAATGTACTCTAGTTTTGAGACGATGATGAGTTCAAATGATGTGCAGGATTTGGGGAAGGAAGGAGGAGATGAAAACGGAGAAAAGCTTAAGGAGGCAATAGAAATACTTGAGCAAGAAAAGAAATCAATGGAAGAAGTTCCTGACTTACAACTCGAAACTAGGACAAAGAGGCTTCGACGGGCTTGTTTTAAGGCTAATTACAAGAGAAGAAAGCTTATTAATAACTTGAATTTCGACATTGATTCTCCATCTTCTTCATCAACTACTATGTCTGGTACTTCGTATCCCCTTTCAACCGGCTTCAAAACTCGCTATTCCGCCTTCAGTTAGCTCAAGAACTACTATGGTTGATGAGCAAAATGGATGTGACAGAGGAAATGTGATGGAGTAGACCTCTTTTTTAAGCTTGATAGATAAGTTACTACAGACTGATCTTGCAGTGAAATATTTGATAGCACATAATATAGTTATCTAGAAGGACTTCATATATATATAATATATGTATGGCCTTTTGTTCTTATTTACACAATTGCTACATACATAATTGAGTATCATGTCTTAGAAATATCTAGGTGAAAAGAAAAACTAACCGTGTTCAATTTTAAAGAACTTGCATTGCTACAAATCGTTACTATAGTCTATAAAAGTCTTGCTCATGGGTAAAAAATCTTAAAATAAATCTGCTTATAGATCAATATTACAAAATCTTAACCTTACTATGTGCCGCCCAACTTTTAAGTTCTACTATAGTTTCTCCAAAGGAACATACACGACGACTTATCTTATTATTATCAATTGGTGGTTGGTAATATGACTCGTAATTTGGTATATACACTCTCTTATAATAATCAGATCGACCAACACCAAATTTCACATTTTCTCACTTAAAAAAAAAAAAAAAAAAAAAAACTGTTTTTCACCTCCTTTAAATTCCAAGTTCTTAAATTATTAGCATTACAGAGGCAACTTTTACAGGGGAATTTTTTTCCCTCGCTTTTTAGGATTGTTCTAATCACAACTCACAAGCCCAAGCACAAACCAGAGTACATATACATACTGAGGATTGGTGGAGTAACTGAAAAGCTAACAGAATTAACCATTCATCCCTCCCTTGTAACTGCCTTAACAACCACCAAAAAAGTTACCCAGACTTGAGCTTCATTATCACGCCACCAACGAAACTTAAAACGGTAAACCAAACGTATTTTGTTTGAGAATTCGTGCCCATTCTCATTGATATGTACCGGTATATATACGATAACGATCCTTGTAATACAAGGTATCGACTCACGACCTAAGAGAACTACACCTAAAGGAAATTATACAAAAGCTAAGG
>JBBYHQ010295540.1:0-21022 GCA_038382645.1 Spergularia azorica
CCTCACCTCCCCTCCCTTCCCCTTCCCTCTTTCCCCCTCCCCTCCCTTTCCCTCCCAAAATTGTATCCAAACAAGCTCTTAAGGTATGCATCTTTACTTACTTAGAGAGGGGAGAGATATAGAGGGGTTAATGGATGATGGCTATATGTAAGTGGTGAATTGGGAGTATAATAGCAGGATTGTTAAATCATACACTTCCCAACAGTTGCAAGTGCTGATAGAAATTAATGAGCAAAATCGAGTAAAAGTTGCTCTCTGTATTCAGTTTCTAGACTGGTAATCTTACCCACTTTGGTTGGTACTGATTCTCTAAAATTTTGATAGGATTTCTCATGTTCAAATATAGTACTCTGTACTTCTGCAGTACTTCTGCTCTTGGAAGCATTTGTGAAGTTTGGACTCTATGGAGGGATTAAGTTTTTTTTGTTTTGTTTTTTTTTGGTACTATATGGAGGGATTAAGTGCTTCTTGCTTGGTTCATCTGTTAGATTAAGACTGATATCAGCCAGAGAAGCGTGATTTGTTCTCTTTTTCTCCCAACCTTACCTGTCAACCAATCCCTTCGATTTCGCTTGAATGCTCATGTGAGTATACCACTCCTACAACCTGCACTTTAGGCCCTTTGGTCATGGGAGTTTGATGTTTTGCAGTGCTGAATCACAATAGTCTTGTTGCTTGCTAAAATTAGGATGTGTACAAGCACTAGAATGGTATCTTTGATTTCCTGTATGGTGAATTTGATGGTTAAGAGAAAGAATATCGACTGTGGTGACTAGTAACGGTTAGTGATGCCCTGTGTTGCATAGACCTATGGATGACTGGTGCAGTGCCTGTGTCAACTGTCATGTATCAGTTGTGAATTTGAATGTTTTTGTCAACAAAAATTCAATTAACCAAAGGACTAGTGTCGTTTATGACCCACACAGCCACCCTTCTCCACTTGCCACATTCTTGTCTTAAACTTAGGATTGCAAATTAAATTTGGCCAATTGAACCTTCCAAAACACATATTGGGTCATTACTCACATGCAATTTTTCCAACCATTCACATGATGACATTACACCCAAATCATGCTAAACACATTTTGGCTACTCTTATCATCATTATGTCTCAATTGTTTCATTTGTATGGCCATATGGTCACATACTTACATGTTCAATGTATTAGAATCTCTAGCAAAGGCTTTTTTTACATTACACAATTGCATTATGCATACAACCAAAGAACACTAGAAGTAAACCAAAATATACATGTGAATGTAAGGTTCAGATATCTTGAAATTCGGCAGTGTGAAATGTATATTTATCTATAAACAAATTCAATTACATCTTTTTTTCACAACAACAAAACTATACTTTCAGACCAACGATACTTAACTAAAAAGCCCAAAGTGTACTAATTTAAGTCCAAAATAGATTGTTCAAAAATGGTGTTTTACTTTCATTTTACTCCTAGATATGAAGTATCATACGTTTAAGAGAAAATAAATATAATACTCCGTCCATTTCATTAGGTTATTTGCATTTGGTTTGAATTTCTCTCACAGATTCAAACCAAATGTAAAGAACCTAATAAAACGGAGTGAGTACTCTATTTGCCAACCAACCTTTGCTTAGCTTATATCAAGTCCCATAAAACCAACTTAGCCAAATCCAATCACTTACCTACCCTAATCAATCTAACCACATTCCACACACCACACAACTCACACCCACATCACACTTACATACGGAGTAATACATAATACATACCCTTACACAAACTTTCACACACACTATTACTAGACTCTTATAAATCTCTATCCTCCTCACCTCCACTAAAACCTTCTTCATTTCCTTACTCTCTTAGCTTCCCTCTCACTCAACCACACCCCTCTCCCCCCTCCTCTCTAACCACCACAACCACCCAACCACCACCCGAACCACCGTCCAAAATGACCACAAAAGATTGCGGCCACGACGACGATAGCGGAAGCGACTTAATCCGTCGCATAATAGGCGGAATACTCTTCCTAATCTTCCTAGTCCTCTTCGTAGTCTTCCTAGTATGGCTAATCCTCCGCCCTACCAAACCCCGTTTTATCCTCCAAGACGCCACCATCTATGCCTTCAACGTCACGCAACCAAACTCACTAACCGCCACCTTCCAAATCACCATCTCCACCCGCAACCCTAACGCCCGCATCGGCGTCTACTACGACCGTGTCGACGTTTACGCCTCGTACCACAACCAGCAGATCACGCTCCCCACGCGCCTCCCCCCTACATACCAGGGACACAAAGACATCGTCGTGTGGTCCCCATTTTTGTACGGTCAGTCCGTACCTGTTGCTCCGTACCTAGGGTTGTCCTTACAACAGGATCAGAATGCAGGGTTGGTCATGATGAATATTAAGATTGATGGTAGAGTGAAGTGGAAGGTTGGTACTTGGATTTCTGGTAAATATCACTTGAACGTTAACTGTCCTGCTTATATTACCGTCGGTAATAAGGGCGGCAGCGGCGGCGGTGTCCCTGGTCAGACCTTTGGTGCTGCTATCAAGTATCAAATCGCTAGTAGCTGTGAAGTCGACGTATGAGCAAATACAAGTTTCGGGTTCGAGAGGGAGTCACAAGGGCAATATTGATTCTGGTCGAGTTTTGATCAAGTGTAATACTCGTACCTTTATTATCAGCTGATCTAGCTGACATCCGCAGACTGCAGTCGGTCGATCTACAATTGTATTATGTTATGATTAGCTAGCTACTAGAGGTAAGTTTTTACTAATGGAAACATGCATGGAAGTAAAAAACAATCTCTGATCTCTTTTTTTTTCTTTTCTTGGAGGTTATATTTGTGGGTTAGTAAAGCTGATTACTATATGAAAGCAGTATACTTTCGAGTAATTTGTACATTTTGGATTATGATTATACTTTGGTTATATGATATTGATATGTTCATCAGTAATAAAAAGCTGCTTTTCCTCACGATATGATGAATTATATTGTTGCTTTACCGTAGGATGAGGTTGCTTATGTTTTCAGTGTGATCCACACATTAATGTCGTTTTTGTTTGGTACGTGGTCCTCCAAATTTGTTTTTAGCCTTTATGAAGATGGTAACACCACTTTACTTACTAGAATCGACGAATCGTATACAAATTTATTCCGTTCAGCTTTGGTACCTCTTGGAATATATTATTGGTATTAGGAATAATAATGTTTGGGCTATATAGATCTATAACACAATTATACTCCCACCATAACTCATGTAGCCCAAACACTATTATTCCTCATACCAGTAATATATTCCAACAGTACCGATATTATTAACATTCGATTTAAATTCGTCTGCTCATATGTTTAATCAAAATTAGATAGTCGAAAATAATGGAGGGAGTGCATTTTCATGGAATTAGTAGACATTTTCCGTTTCTTCAATTTGGTGGATTGATTGTCCTAGCTAAACTCCAATGTGAAAGATTTGTCGCTTTCCTTGGTGCTAACATTATTGCCCCGAGCCCCCGAAGACGATAAGGTTAGAATTTAGATGGAAGGCTCAAAAGGTAAGGACACGTTCACCTATCGTGATAAAGTGGCAGACTACACAAAAGTAAGTCCAATAATATGGGCTTAGCTTAGCTTACTTAATTACCATCTTACATGTTAACATGTAACTATATGTAAGTGTAAATGCGTAATAGTAGTATGTAAACATGGTATAATTGGGATCTTGGTGCTAATAGTTGACAAAAAAAATTTTTTAAAATAATAATAGTTGACAAATTGAGGTACCAACTACCAAGTTAATAATATGGTAAATTAACCAATTTATTTTGGACAATGTTAGAGGTCTACAGTGTAAACACTTAAAAGTGTCTACTATTAGCATTAATTTTACTACACTAGCATAATTTTACTACTCACACAAATAATTTTACTACATGATTTTTTATCCAAAATTAATTTTACTACCCCAATCTCAATTTTACTACTATTGACTTAATTTTACATTGTAGACAAATTAATTGTGTCTACAAGGTAGACCTGTGACAAATTTGCATTTATTTAATTGTAAGTGAGACAGTCACTATTAACTTCGAACTTTTAAATTACTGTATTAATGTCAACCTATTATCCTAAACTATATTTGTTGAAGTACAAAACCATCGGTGAGCCTAAAACAATGTGTATATGCTGACTCAGAACGTAACCATCGTAATTTGGTTGCAGATTTTTCTATATGATAAGGGGTTATGAAGCTTTAATATCCATTAAAATGAAATCATAAGTTTAAAATGAATCTTATAGAAGAATTTCTCATAACCTGAGACTTTTGTTTGTATGTCGATTTAATAATTTTTCGGATCTCCATCGCCACCATCGGTGTCGGCAGTGTAGCAAATTAGGCTATCTAAGGTGTGGGGATGCGGACCAAATAATTAGGTGAACCTTCCTAGCTAGCGCTTTCAAATACTCTGCGTCTGCATGTGCAGATGTGCTCCGATTGCAGTAATTTTTTTTTTTAGCCTACTAGTTCTTATTTTAACTCCCTAGTAACTAATTATAATGTGCTAATTTGAAATGTCCTCGAAATCATATGAATACGTGGTAAGTCGTTCCGTATCTATGGGATCATGTTCTCTGCTACCTTGGCATTCATAAAGTCCATCGATCACACTAACCTAAGTAGGCAAGTGCATTTGAGATCATTGCATGTGTGTATGTCACAGGGGCGAGATCAAGTCGATTCAGCATCCGTGTTAGTATAAAACTGGTTAAAAGTCGAATGAGGCGAATATTTCAAGTTGCATAATAAAAAACACTTTTGATAATAATACGTGCAATTTTGTGAAATTACATCACCTAATGGATTGATACGATATTAACGTGATACGAAACAAACAAAATTTAATTGAGTTGGCGAAATACTATAGGAAATGTTAGGTGGTGTGTAACTTCAGTTCCACATGGATGACACAATTGACTAGGATTGGGTAAATCAATTTGGGATATGCAGGAGTAGAAGTCAAACTTAAGTTTCTTTCTCGTAGCTGATGATGATACTTTTTAAGATGAAAATATTGTTCATTTATTAATAAAAGTCATATGATATTTACAAAATAAACCGATGACGATACTTACGGGAATGTTAATAGTGTAAATCCAAACAAGTCACTTTATAATTCCACTTTTGAGAAACTTTGGCGAAGAAAATCAGTACCATATCGATATTAAAATACTTCAAAAGAAAGTAACAAAAATGAATCATGATTGGCATTGCAGCTGATGCGTGGAGCTCATCAGTTCATCTGTTCATGTGCTTGATTGTTTAAGCTGATGCATTATAAACATCTTACCATGTGGCAAGTAATTACTCTGAAATTGTTAGAAGTTCGGTGTGATGGGTGATCATATTTGTGTGGTCCGTCCTTGTTCAACTTTTACCTTCATCTACTACATCAAAAATGTTTATGGTCAGATTAGATATACACGAGGAGTTATAGACTTATAGCCGTAGGGTTGTATGCATGTCCACGGGCGAATTTAGGGGTAGTCTGAGTCATACGAATTCTTTCAAATCATTTGTAAGCATTTAAATACAATTCAAAATGTTTTGAAAGTTGAAACACTAGGGGAAAATAAAAATATAGACTAGACTGAATATCAGACGTGAAAATAGTGTTATCTGAAGGGTATTTGTCTTAATCAGAGCTTCGTTTATGGTGGACCGAAAACCGAACCGAAATATTTGCACCAAGTAATGTTGACGGATAAACAGATTTGTGGGATGGCCATCCGGGTCGGTGAGAACTTGTTTGCGTTGTGAAATGGCCAATCAACGATATGCAAACGTAGAAATCGCAGCCCAGCCCATTTAAGTCCATACTACTTCATGTTCGTCACCCGGCCCAACGCACATGGGTTCTTGCCCAATAGCCAATATCGGCCACCCATTCCCGGCCCATACAAAATAGTTTTTTTTTTTTTTTTTTTTTTTTTTTTTTTTTGGGTATAAAGATTCTTGCATGCTAAGTATTGCACAAGGACATAGCGGCGTGATACTATTCTTTGATTGCCATTTTGTTTTTATTTTTGTTAGATAAGAGCAAGTGATGTTGTGAGAGTCGAAGAGTGAGGAGTCTAACCTAGTAACCTAGAATAAGTCATTTTGTAACTACTATGCGAACTTGAATTCTCATTTTGATTGGATTTCTATAACATGTACTATATACGTTAAATTAATTTTATACAACTCTTGCACATAAATTTAGTGTGGAGGGATCACCAGCTCACCACGCACTATGCAAATCTAAAATTAGTCATATACTCGAATGTGTCGAAGAGTCTTTGCATATCGCCCACAATACGAAGTTGAGTTTTCTTTTGAAAGTAGTTGGTCGTCCTCCGTTATTTTCATTTGATAAAGTTTGGACTTATAATTAAGCATCGATCATACTTGTCATCGTAAAATTTTTAACTTTCTTTTGGCTGCCCTATATATTTTGTGCGGGAGAACTATCTTTTAATCTTCTTCAATACTCCCTCCATTTCTTTTGATTCTTTACGTATTCCTTATTCGGCAATTTCTTTTGATTCTTTAGGTTTCTAATTCGGGCCAATATTTGTGACATGACTTTCCACAAGTACCCTTACTAACCTTACTAACCCATCATCTAATTGGGTCACTTAACTAATTAACCCAACCCAATTACTCTTTAATGTTCCCCTCTTATTAATCCAACCCAATCATAATCACTTACCCACCACAACAAACAAACAAAAAAAAAAAGAAAAAAAAAAAAAGAAAAAATTATCACCACAGCCACCACTCGCAAAACACTAAAACCATTTTCATCATTCATATTTCATCATCCATCATCATTCTTCTTCGTTTCTTCATCATTCTTCTTCGTTCATTCTTCATCATTCTTCGTTTCTTCATCATTCATCTTCATATTTCATCATCATCATTCATTAATCCACAATCTCCCCCAAATCCCTCCCATCTTCATGTCTTCTCTCTACTCTGATCATTTATCCCTCTCTCTCTTCTCTGAAACTCTTTATTCGCCATCTTGAAGACTCGGAGCAGGTTGTGTTGGTATGTTCCTTTTCATTTTCATTTTCAATTAAAAAAAAAAAATCAAATTGGGGGTTTTCTGGGTTTCATGTTCTTAAAAATTCAATTTGGGGGTTTTTCTTGAATTTCTTTTTTTTTTTTTCATTTTCAATCGAAAAATCCAAATTTGGAGGGTTTCTGGGTTTTTTTTTTTCATTTCTTTTGTTTTTCAATCAAATACATCAAATCAGGGATTTTTCTGGGTTTCTTTTTCTTTTGGATTTTGAATAAAAAAAAAAAAAAAAATCAAATTGGGGGGTTTTTCTGGGTTTTCTTTTCTTTTATCAATAAAAAAACCAAATTGGGGGTTTTTATTTCTTTTATCAATAAAAAAAAAATCAAATTGGGGTTTTTCTAGGTTTCTATTCTTTTGCATTTTCGACAAAACAAATTTAATTTCTGGGTTAAAAATGGCGAATGGTAAGGTGAAGTGGTATTTTTAAAAAAAAACTCAATTTTATTTGATTAATTTTCATTAAAGGATCATCCTATTTTTGGAGTAAATAGCGATGATGATTATGATGTATGGATGAAGGGACAGTAACAGGAAGAGCAGCGACACGGGTGGTGGTGGACTGGTGGCCGTGGTGGTATGAGATGTGATTACTATCTAATTACTTTCTTAACAATTACCCCTCATTTCTCTAATCTCTTTCTCTCTCTATCCACCTTGGTACTCCCCCCATTTCTCTATGTAAAGAATCATATTCTAGAGGGAGTATTATTTTTCACTTTTTTATGGGTGATAAGATGAATCTATAGTCTATACACTGATATTTGTAGTAGTAAATCTCCTAGTCACGCCTGTTTAGGTAGGCGTGTAATTGACTCTTCGTAAAACTCCCAAGGCGTATCAACCGTCTGTCTTATCTAGTCATTTCACTTCTCATTTTTTCATGCAACCATCATGATCACATTCTAACCCTTAATTTATCTTTACTAATATCTGTATATATTCCAAAAAAAGAGAGTATTTACAAATATCCATCTAGTTTCGTTCAAAATAATCGTGTAACTTGAGTGAGAAGGGAAGTATAATGGGTGTCCCAGCTTTTTACCGTTGGCTGACTGACAAATACCCTAATGTTGTAGCGAATGTTAAAGAAGAGAAAAATGGTGATGTAACTGACCCGAATCCGAATGGTTTGGAGTTTGATCATTTGTATTTGGATATGAACGGACTTATCCATCCTTGCTTTCACCCTGATAATCTTGTACGTTCTTGTTTACGTTATTTTTGTACTTACGTTTTTAGATTGTTTACGTTTAATTTGGACTTTGATTCACTTTATACGTGGATTTTACAGATATTTCCTCCTAGAACCTTCGAGGAGGTGTTTGAAAACATATACGCTTATATCGACCGGCTCTTCAGTATAGTGAGGCCGCGCAAGTTACTTTATCTTGCTATAGGTAAGCACTTTTAAATCTTTGGCCTAA
The DNA here is from genome assembly GCA_038382645.1 of Spergularia azorica. Classification (NCBI taxonomy): domain Eukaryota; kingdom Viridiplantae; phylum Streptophyta; class Magnoliopsida; order Caryophyllales; family Caryophyllaceae; genus Spergularia; species Spergularia azorica. The sequence continues at coordinate 8,543 of JBBYHQ010295540.1, forward strand.
TTTAATTGCTTTAATTTATTCAAATTAAATAGTGTTTCAAAATATTGACGTAGATGAGGTTCGAATGTTAATGCTAATACTATAGTCGAGTGTTATAATAGTACAAATAAAGGCAAATCACGATATAATTGTCTTTATGTAAGATAAGATTTGCACAAGTGCATTATATAGCATTTCTCGTGTTATAGTAGTTGTGATGTACGTATCTGTTTTTATTCTCAATGAAGCTAAATATTGAGGGAAAATGCAGATGGTGTTGCACCGAGAGCAAAAATGAACCAGCAGAGAACTCGAAGATTCAGGACTGCTAAAGATAATGAGATTGCTGTGAGTCCTTGTTACGCTACTTTTTAGCCAAAGATTGTTCTAAAACTGAATAATTTGTTAAGGAATTCGGATTAATTAAAATCTAATGTTCATTTTTATGATACTTATGTAGGAGGAAGAAGAGAAAAGATTGAGGAAAAAATATGAAAGCTTGGGAAAGAAGCTACTTCCTGTACTAGAATCTCAAGTCTCAGATTCTAATGTAATCACACCTGGAACTGTATTCATGGACGAATTGTCGAAAGCGTTGAGGTCTTACATCAATAAAAAGCTTGACACTGATCCTGGTTGGAAGGAGATTAAGGTTATATGTCTTGCTGGTGATTTTCTTTGTAACAAGTTGAGGAGATTGATGTTTGTTTTCGCGATTGTATGAATCATTTCTTGTTCATTTCAGGTTATTCTGTCTGATGCAACTGTTCCTGGTGAAGGGGAGCATAAGGTTATGTCATTTATACGCAGCCTGCGTTCTGTTCCGGGATATGACCCGAATACTAGGCATTGTTTATATGGACTGGTATATGAACGTAACTAAGCTACTTACTGTCACTCAGTCACTTTGAAATTGGTTCTGTATGTTTTTCTGATGGGTTTATTCTGAATTGCAATTTACTGAACACAGGATGCTGATCTGATTATGCTTGCATTAGCAACGCATGAAATTCATTTTTCGATATTAAGAGAGGTGTGATTTTATCTTCATCTTAATTTTATTTTGTCGTGAGAAACTTGGTAGTATATACGCTGTGTTACTTGGACTCTTCATTTTCCTTTGCATCTTTAGGCCTAACACTAGGATTACGTACTGCACTGATGAAAAATCATCTTGTTTAAATTATCATGTTTTCACCTAGTCTTTTGTTAATAGGATGTGCTTACCGTGCCACATCAGAAACCTGCTCCTGAATCAGCACTTGAGACCACCATAAGCCAGATCGCGGAACATTGTCTGCAGACATCAGCAGAAGGGAATAACATCCTTAACATTCGCTATAAAAATCAGTCTGCACTGATCCTACCACAGCATTTTCAAGTATGTGTTTTTGCATTTCCTAAAATGATCCCCAAAACATGCACCAGTACTAATTATAGACACTCGTATATTGCTGTACAGTTTGTCCATGTATGGATTTTGAGGGAATATCTGGAGCTTGACTTGCAAATTGTTGATCCACCTGATAAATTTGTGTTTGACATTGAGAGGATTGTTGATGACTTTGTTTTCATGTGTTTCTTCATGGGAAATGACTTCTTACCTCATATGCCGACTTTGGAGATACACGAGGTTAGTACAATGTTGGAACTCGATAATGATTTAGACGAGTCATTGATACAAATGATACATTGCTGTTGCTTTCCTGGATGACAGTTCGGCATAGACTTGCTGCTGCACGTCTACAAGAAAGAGTTCAAAAAACTTGGTGGATACCTAGTCGATATGCAACGAGTAAGAACAACATATATAACTGCCTTAGCTTCATTGTTTCATTCACTTGTACTTGAATTGTTCACAATTCGGCTTTTATCAAAACATTGCTTCCACATATGTTGATGAAACCAGGTGAATGATCAACACGCCGGTTATATCAAGCTGAAAAGGGTGGAGAAGTTCATTCTATCTGTTGGAAGTTTTGAAGAAAAAGTTTTTAAGAAGCGGACAGAGTTAATGGAGAGAAAGCAGAGAAAGATGCTGTCTGATTTAGCAGAATCTGTGCGTTACTTCAGTTGTTTTCGGAACTAGAACTAACCACTTATATTGTATTGTCTTTCGTTCACTTATGATGTTTGATTTCTCAGCGAAAAAATGAAGTGGACGAGGAAAGTTCAGAGGTCTGTACAACAGTTGTGCCGTGTACCAAAGTATGTCAGCAGCATGAAACTCTAGAGAGTCTAGACTTGAATACTTACTCAATTTCCGACATTAAGCAAGTAAGTCGTGCATTCCTGTAAGCTGTATGCCACTGTATGTTAGTCTTGCAATGTGTCTCAGTGTGTGAGATCGTCACATGTTGTGGCATTTGAAGCTTAGTCCGACTTGAGCCTTCACTCATTGAATTTTTTTTTCGAGAACCTTATACCATGCTGTTCCTGCAGATGGTTGAAAATACAAAGGAGTTAAAAGAAGAGCTTAAGCAGAGTATTCGTAAATCATCAGATGTTTTGAGAAACGGACTTTCGATTTCAGATAAGGTAGCATTCGTACCAAAGTTCGTATCTTTACATTTGTCTATTGGCTTCCTACTGTATAAAGTCTACAAATTTGCCACTTTACAGGTGAAATTAGGTTCTGCAGGATATCAGCAGAGTACAAAGAGAAATTCTCAGTTGAGGACCCCCAAGAGACTGAAATTAAGAGAAAAAAAATAGTACGTAACAGCAATCTGCATATCTGCAATATTTGTACTTCTTTGCAACTGTGTTTACAGTATTCGCAACTTGAGTTTGTCATCTTCGGCTCCATACTAAAATCATATGGCTTTTCGAGTTGCAGTTGCAGAACTACACAGAAGGATTGTGCTGGGTTCTGATGTATTATTTCTCTGGCTTACCATCATGGGACTGGTAATGCACACTGAACATAATTGATTAATCCTGCATTCTCTACCGTGTACATTCAATCATTTATCTAACACTGCGCGGATTCCTGATAATAGGTACTATTCCGACTATTATGGTCTATTTGCTTCAGAAATGAAAGGTATGTCCCAAGTTAAGGTGAAATTCTTAAAGGGCTTACCATTTAAGCCATTTGATCAGCTCATGGCCGTGCTCCCACCAAGAAGGTTTGTGTATCTTCTTGTAAATCTGTTCCTAAATTCTGAGTAAGGAGGCATTCTTGTTTCTTTATTCAATCTACGTCTAATTTTTACAGTGCACACGCGCTACCAGAGGCCTATCGAGAACTTATGATCAGTAGCGATTCTAAGATTGCCGAGTTTTATTCCAGGGGTACGTGAGACGTCTCTGAATATACTGGTTCTCGAGTTTTGTTTTGTAAAAAAACAGTTTTGGTAGAAAACAGTGATTGATCATTTTCGGCTTGTTTTCATGTTTAGAGTTCAAAATTGACACGGATGGCAAAAGATTTTTGTGGCAGGTACTTTTAACTCAAATTTCATTCTGTCTTCTCCTTACTTAAGTTTCCATATAAATGAATTTCTGATCTTTGACTGCAATTGACTAATTGGACAGGGAATCTGCAAGCTTCCATTTATAGATCAGGAAAAGCTTCTGAAGGCGACGTGCGAGCTTACGCCTAAAATTAAGGTATGTCTAAAACTAATCTCTCTACTAATTGACAGTAAGTTTACAGTTTTCCTCTGATACAAAGCTGCGTTATGCAGGAGACTGAAGCAAGAGGAAATGTCGAAACGACCGAACATTTGTTCTGGAAAGGCTCGCAGAGGTTGAGAACTTGAGATTGATTCTAGTCTTATCATTCTACCATCTTTACTAACATTTCTGTTGGTGTTCTAATGTAGACAGTAAGTTTGTTTACCTTTTCTTCTGCATAGTTTTTCTGGAGTGATCTGGGATTACATAGAAGTTGAACAGCATATAGAAAAGACGGAGGAAGGTCATCTTGCTGTGGATGAAGATGCCATCATGTGAGTTTGGAAAAGACAGTGAAGTTTTTTACTCTGATTGTTCATAAAGGTGCACTTACATTTGAAGTTTTGTCTCAGTAGATGCCGCGCTTTCAAGTTGCCTGCAACAGATTTGCAAGTACCGCGCCTATTAGAAGGTGTTCAACTCCCAGAAAAGGTACTCCATCCGATTCATGGGATCCCTGCAACGTACTTTGTTGCTTGTTTGTGTAACGAGATTCAGAGTTGTAGCTAAGGCATTGTGATCATATGCAGACTGTGTTTGAACACGAAATCGAGGAGACTCCACTATGGCATGAGTACTTCGGCCACAGGCGGCCTGTCACAAGGTATGAGTCATTCAACTGAAATTTAAGTACGTAGAATATCACTGATTTGTAGTCTGTTAAGAGAAGCCTATCTCAGATGTTAATGTTACATCTTGTAGAATAATCCAACCAAACCAACAGTTACATATGACGATTCCTATTAGCCGATCCAAATAGTTTTTACTAAGCCTTTTGTTGTTGCTGTCGTTGTAATGTAGATTGCCACCACAGCGAAGCTATAGGAAAGCAGCAGCTACTGATGAGTCCGTTACACACAAATACGCTGGAAGTGGCTGGACTGGTGCTGGTAGAGGCAGAGGACCGAGCTCCAGTCTGTCTGAACCCCACAGTAATGTTGGTCAGTCTGCCAGTTCTACATCGTCTCGAGGATGGTTCAAGCAGCAATCTGCAGCTGCACCAGGTTCTAACAGAAGCAGAACTTTTGCCCCAAATTTGAACAGAAGAGTAGAGAATATGAGAATATCACCCTCTCAAGCAAATAACTCGCACTCGCACAGGAGAACAACTGAGTACAACCAAAACACCAGCTTTTGGCCCTCTGGAGGTGGAGCAGACAGTCATCAGAACTCGTCATGGCGACCAGCTTCCTATGCAACAGCGGTTAGTCATCAGACTTTGTCATTGCGACCAGAATCATCTGCAACAGCAGTTAGTCATCAGACTGGTCCGTGGCGACCACCTTCACTTGCAAATCGTAGCTGTTTTGATGTAGGTAATGGAAACAGCCCTCAGTTTGCGGCCAGAGGAAGAGGGCATTATAGGCCTAACGTGTACAATAAGCCTTCCTCACAATACCCTAACCGTTGGTAACTAACTCGTCTTATCTCTATGCCAAATACAAGTACAAGTACAAGTACACAACTGGTGAAGTCTTTTGCTGTAGGTACTTTTTTTTGGCACTGGAATGTATTATTTGCAAATGCCGGATTTTGATTTCTCTAGGTACAATTTCGGCATAAATTTGCTATACCAGATTTTAAATTGTAGTAACGAAAAACTTATCGTTTTAAGTATGGTTCTCTTGACATCAATGTTTTTGGTTGAGACGGTTTTTTTCACTTGGTATTAGAGTTCCCTTGATGACATTGAGTTCTCAAGTTGAAGTTATAAATGTCTAGGAAAAGATATAGGCAAACCTGTGCATTTAGTTCCAACTTACAAAGGCAATATCCGCATGCCTATCATACAAGAATGATCGGACACGTCCTGTTTCATATTGCAAACTACGGAGTAAATTATAAAAGAAGGCGTAACTCGTAAGCTTAGCTTATAAATAGAGACAACCAGCATACTGCATACCTCTGCACTCATAATGATCTGGCATCCGTCTCCAGCTTCTTATGCCCATTCTCTACATTGTTTGGATCGAACACGTATAGCTCACGCCTGTTTGGATCGCTATACTCGTTGAGCTCAGGCGTATACATATATTGACATGGTGTAATCAAAATTCTCCAATCTTCCAAAACATGAATCACCCTTCCAAAATGATGGATTGTCGAAAATAATAGCGTCCACGACTCTTCCACACCGTACTCTTTCATCACCCAAACTTCTAGTCTCCGTTGTTGGTGTTGGGTAGGTACGAATTTGAGTACGCCTGGTCGTAGATTAGTAGTTATAGACACGCACAACGAACCACCTATTGAGCCAAGGGAGTCCATTTCCAATACTTCATCATAACGCAGCCGCAGCAGGCCGTTCCTAAACCTCTCCACGAATTTCTTTTCCGGGGTGGCAACTAAATCGAACTCCTCCTTGTCTATATCGAACCTCAGTATGTCCCAAAACCACTTGGTCCTGTTCTTGAAACGTCGTAATTGCCAATGTATAGCGCCATTCAACACTACTGGTTGATTTTCTATCTCACCGAGCACTGGGCCATCCCAATCGATATGCCTCCACTCGAGTTCATGACTACTCCAGGGTCTGCGGCCCAAGTCAAGGACCTCGACGTACCATAAAAATTCGGCTTTACGATTATGCCTCAATTTGGTTAGCCTAACCACCTTATATCCCTCAGTTGTTCGACTACAACCAATGCCATACACGCTCGCCTTAATTTGGCCGAAACCTGATGGTCCCTTAACAATATGATTAGGAAGGATCAAACAACGCCGAGTTATAGGATTTACTAGGCGTAACAAAGGATTAAAATTGGGAGTCATACGGACAAGCAGCCAGTAATCGCAAGAGGTTAAGACCTTCAAAGTGACCTTTCTCGGGTTTTCGAGTACTCTCAAAAAATCGAGGTTGATTGACTTGGAGACGACATTGCTATAGTCGGCATGATACTCAATCAACAATGCATCATTGTTCGTACAATTATACGGATAATAAATAAAGAAATTGCGTGGATGAAGAGGCAAACCCGAAAGTATGTTGCTTAATTCGATGTTATTGCATGCCGAACATTGAGCAATTTCGCTTGATGATAATTTACTTAGTATTTCAACCATGATTTCTTTGGGTAGCTTCAAAATGTTATCTTGATGATTTCTTTCTTCTCCTTCTTGCTCCAGTCTGTGTTATTTCGATAGATCTTGTTAACTTCTTTGTCTTAGAAGTAGGCTATACAGACAAAAAAAATTATGAACAAATAAAGAATCAATTCTGAGATGCGGCTGATCAAAAATTGGAGTATAAATTTATTGTGAATTAGGGCTTTGTGAAAAGTTTTTTAAGGTGTCGTTTGGATACCTCAAAATATGTAGGAATTTCATTTTCCTAAGATTTGGAAATTTCCAAAGTGTAAGAATTTAATTGCCTTAGTAGGTAAGTAGAAATTCACATGGCAACTGAATTGCCTTGTTCATCCAAACAAATTTCCCCAATTCTCATGCTTTTTTTTTTTTGAAATAAAATTCTCATGCTTTCTTAATTCCTAGGATTTGCAAGTTCATGGGAATTTCGACTTTCCGAGTGTATCCAAACGAACACTTAAGGCTAGGTTGGTCTCTTGGGCTTGTATAATTTGAATGAGTATAGCAATAAATTAGATCTGATCTGAAATGATCTCAATTTCATGAAAAATTGGCAGCACAGTTAGGCAAAGAAATTCGAGATAATGAATTACCTACCAACTCTGGTACATAAATGAACAATAATGATCTAATGAGGATGACGTGTTGAAATAGTTCCTTACATAATCTCATCTTTTTTGGGACAAAGACGATAAATAAAAACTAGCTAATGTTTATTACATCCTCCAACGGAGGCAAAATCACAAGTCGTTCATCAAAGAACGAGGAAGTACCAGGGATATCCAAAATCCCCACTTCAATATGATTAAGGTCCTCAATAGTCATGCAGGTAGTCTGAGGAAAATATGAATTATATGAACTGGCTAAGTTGTTTTGCTCATTTTATAGTCGCACGCAAGCTATTCGATGAGATTATGTATGAGTGCGACTATAAAATGAGCAAAACAACTCAGCCAGTTCATATAATTCATATTCGCACATCATTTTTAGTGCTATGTAAAACTCTCTTGGTATTTGCTTGCCATTTAAAAAATAGTATTAAATACAATTATTGGAAAATCCCACAAGTTGAGCGTTTTAGTTAGATGGAATTAAACACGACTTTATGTAAACTTCAAATTTGGCTTGTTCTAAAATTAAGTTGTGTTATGAAGTTATTGAATCTTATGACGTATTCATTTTTTTTTTTTTTAATCTTTACATTGGCCATGAATATTTGTGTAACTTTTTCTAGCTTACTAAATCTTCACGCGTAATTAAGAACTTTCACCAGTAAACACAGTCGCCTAGAATGGTACACCATTATTTCGTAATGACATGCCTTAGATTCGTGGGTTTGGTACACGAGTCAAACAGCCTCTCGAAACAATCCGATATCTAACAGCAAGAGCTTTATCAGTTGAATAATATGGACTAAACTGTAGCGTAACTAAGATGTCACTTATAAGAATCACTAATATTATCTCAGCAACATGCCCACCCTGCCATAATCAGACGATTCAACACAATAATCACGACATTAGAAGCCATCCACCAACTTAAATTAGCTGAAAATGGTGTGCATTGATATCAATTGCAAGTTCACAGCAGAATCAAATCATCTCCAACAATAATAATCGATAATCAAACCATCAAAGACGGATTCTTAAGACCTAGCAGCCAAGGTTTGACATAACTGATCGAGTTGATAACTATCCTTGAAACACAAACATAAAAATGGAAGGACATATAGAAAACAAATGATCAGCTGGAAAGCTTCTTAAACCCAATCCATAAGTTGTTGGGATCATACACGAACAGGTCACGGCTGTTTAGATCGTCATACTCTTTGTCGTTCTCAGGACAATACGCTTCTTCACATTTTGTTATCAAAATTCTCCTATCTTCCAGGACCTGAATCACCCTTCCAAAGTAATATTTCGTCGAAAACAAAAGCGTCCAAGACTCTTTCACACCATACTCCTTCATCACCCAGACCTCTATTCGTGGTCTTTTGGAGTCTGATGGTTCTCGTCGATTGAAAGTTAAAGACACGCACAACGAGCCACCTATAGAGCCGAGGGAGTCGAATTCCAATTTACCTAAATACCATAACTTACGTAACACTGTGTTTGTAGGGGTGAAAATTAAATCAAACTCGTACAAAATCGAGATTGATGGGCATGGAGGTGACATTACTATAGTCGGCATGATACTCAACCAACAATGTATCAGTGCTACTATACGGATAATAAGTAAAAAAATTGCGTGGGTGAAGAGGAAAGTTGTCCACTTCCGAAAGAATAATGTTGTATAACTCCTCGTTGTTGAAGGATAAACAATGTATGAGTACACTTGCTCGTACCCTACGTAGTATTTCAACCAGGATTTCTCTTGGTAGCTTCATAAGGCTAAGTTGATTTCTCCTTCTTGTTTTCTTCTTCTTCAAGCTTTCCATCGTTAGTTTCAGCGACAATTTCGTTTAGCTAACTTCGTTCATCGTCTTTGCTGAGCCGCTAACAGAATTTCATGTTAAGATATAACCAATTATTGGGCCTCAACCATCAGTCTAGACTTTTGGTTGAGTTGGCTCTTTAACATGGTATCAGAGCCTGAGGTCTCAAGTTCAAATCTTGGGAGCCCCCTCCTTTTCAAGTGGAATTTCAGCACAATGTTTGTGCATTTATCATCCACACTTTTACGTGAGGGGGAGTGTTAAGATATAACCAATTATTGGGCCTCAACCATCAGTCTAGACTTTTGGTTGAGTTGGCTCTTTAACATTTCAAGGTTTTTTTTTTTTTTTTTTTTGGGGGGGAGTGAATTAGGGTGTTGGGTAGGCTCTGGGTTATAGAGAGTAGGTCGGTCTTCTAAAACACTAGCATTATTATGATTTATGACAAGATCTTGGTAAGTTAATGTTTACAAGAAGGTAGTGGCCAAACTAGGAAAAAAAATTGAAGTAGCTAATTATAAATAAAGTGAATATATAGACCGCGTCTTGTGTTAAGGGAACATGGGATAATAGACCGTCTCCAAATGTAAAATACTCCAATCGGCCGGAAAAAAAAACCGTCTTTTTATACTTTTGTGGTGAATTAAAAACATGAATTGAACATATATCATGACAAATCACTTGAAAAACTGCATAAATAAAAATAACTTTATAATTAAATTTGTTGGAAATAAGTGAACAAAAAATTGCGTAATAAACTTAGCTTATAATTAGAGACAAAAGGCAGCATCTGAATTCCTCTGCAACAGAATTGATCGGACAGGCATCACCAGCTCCTCGATCATACACGTACAACTCACGGCTTGTTGGATCGTCGTGCTCTGAGCTCGGGACAATTCGTTTTCTCACAAGTTATAATCGAATTTTACTATCTTCCAAGACATGAATCACCCTGCCAAAATAATGTTTTGTTAGAAACAATCGCGTCCAGGACAATCGCTTCATCAAAGAAATGCCGAAGGTCACTATCGGGTGTATATATATTATCAGTGTTACGTATAATTCGAACAAAGGAACGAGTTACATTGGCAGACTGAGGTTCATCATTGTAGTCGATAATGTGTAATCACTGTCCTGAACATTGGCACATACATTTGCCCGAAAATTAAACATATTTTAATTCAGACCTTTGGGGTGAAAAAATGAAAATATAACATGTCTATTAATTTCGAACACATGATCGAATTGTAACATATATCATGATTCATGACTAATCACTTGAAAAATTATATACATTAATTAACTTCATAATTAAATTGGTTGGATCCAAACTAAAAAAAGGCGTAAGCTTACCTTATAATTAGAGACAAAAATTAAAGCAACATAAGACATCTGCGTGCATTACTCGGCAACAGCAATCAAAATGATCGGACACGCATGGCCAACTTCTTCTTCTTTATGTTCTTCGGATCATACACGTATAGCTCACGCCTCTTTATATCGTCATACTCTTTGAGCCCAGGACAATACGTTTTTTTACATGATGAAATCAATAGTCTTCTATCTTCCAACACTTTGATCACCCTTCCAACATTGAAATAATTTGTCGAAAACAATTGCGTCCACGACTCATCCACTCCGTACTCGTTCATCACCCAAACTTCTTGACGAAAGGGAACTAAGTTATTTGTACCTGGTGGAGGGTGCTTGATAGTTATAGACACGCACAACGAGCCACCTAACGAGTCGAGGTAGTCGATTTTCAATCCCCAACGTCCCTGTAGCCCAAGCAGTATTTTCTTTTCAGGGGTACCAACTAAATCAAACTTATCCTTGTCTATATTGAACCTCAGTATGTTCTTCCCCCCATTGGCCAAGGTCCTAATCGAATCCAAAGAACGTCGTAATTGCCAATGTATAGCACCATTCAACACTACCGGATGATTTTCAATTGGACCAACTACGGAATTATTGTCCAAGTTGTACACTAATGGACTATAGTTAATCGTACCACCAAGTACCGAACCATCCAAATCGACCCGTTTCCACTCGAGTTTATGATGACTAGTACTACCGCACGGTCTGCAGCCCAAGTCAAGTACCTCGACGTACCATATTAATTCCTTTTTATGCTCATGCTTCATTCGGGTAAGTCTAACCACCTTAAATCTACCTGTCGTTTGACTAAAACCAATGCCATACGCGCTACCATTTATTTGTACAAAGGCTGACGGTCTTTCAATAGTATCATTAGGAAGAACCATATAACTTCGAGCTATTGGATTCACTAGGCGTAACGGTTCAGAATCTTTTTCAATTTAAATAAGTAGCCAACAAGAGCAAGATGTTAAGACCCTCAAACTAAGATTTTCGGGTCCTAGTACGAAATCGAGGTTGATGGGTATTGACACGACATCACTATAGTCGGCATGATACTCAACCAACAATGTATCAGTAATGCGATTATTGTAGGGATAATAAGTGAAAAAACTTCGAGGATGAAGCGATTCCGAAAGTACAACCTTGTATAATTCCTTATTGTAGCAGGCTAAACATTGGTTAATTGCACTTACAGGTAGTCGACGTATGATATCAATGAGGATTTCTCTTGGTAGCTTCATAATATTGAAATGTTGTTTTCCTCGCGATTGCTTCTTGTTGGTGGTGCATAATTGCTTCATTCTCTCTTCTTTCATTGTTTTTGGGGGTTGCACGCAGATTTTTTGAGGAATTAGTGGGAAATTTAGCTTGAGATTTTGAGTGCTTAAAATTCAAAGCTTGGATTTTGTGAGGGTTTCTCCGTTTTTTCTTACTTTTTGTGAATTAGGGTTTCGGGATCGGAGATCTTTCACGAGGAATTAATTTAGTGGGCATTTGAAGTAGGGTTTAACTTTTAAGTGAGCAAATATCATGGAAATGTGAAAAAACTTGTGACAAGTCGCATCGAGCAGTTTTGTAAGTAATTTTGTATCCGTCTGGGTGTATGGTCTGCTCCGGGTTAATTTTTGAACAACTCTAAAGATTACGAATAGTTTAAAAAGTTGGGCAAGACTATACGAGCGAGTATATTATAAAAAGTCGGGGATGGAGAGTCAAATATTGCAATTTTTCTATTTCTAACAAGGGGTTTTCTTGTTGTTTCCTTCGAAATGATTAATTCTTTGATAGTGTATAATGTGGTTATACCAGCTACTAGCCTACTATAAAGTCTAATTGTTCCCGACCATTAGGGGTGAGCATGAACGGGTACCCGCTCCAAAATCATGGACCCGGACCCGGACCCGTTTCTAACGGGTCCT
>JBBYHQ010295563.1:0-21018 GCA_038382645.1 Spergularia azorica
TGAAGCTTGCAGTCAGTCAGGCACAGAAGAAAAATAAACTTTCTGAATATACAAAATTTGATAGAATAAAGATTCCCAAAGGCAATTTGGACCCTTTTGATGGTAACTGCGCCATATGCATCCACTGCAACATAGATTATTTTGTTAAGAACGATCTTGCCACATGCTAATTCCGGCCTATTGGCATGCAGGACTGTATGTTGGTGCTTTCGGACCTTATGGAACTGAGATAGTTCAGTTAAGGCGCAAGTTTGGTCGTTGGAGTAATGGGGATGGGTCGGACGAATCTTCAGATATTGAGTTTTATGAATATGTTGAGGCTGTTAAGCTCACCGGAGACCTGAATGTTCCTGCTGGTCAGGTCTGTTTTCTCCCAGTTCCGTAGGCAACTCTTTACTTTTTGGTCTGATCTACCCTGATGTTTAGTCTGTTCTATTAGGTAACGTTTCGTGCTAAAATCGGGAAAGGAAGTCGCCTTTCCAACAGGAGCATGTACCCAGATGAACTTGGAGTGGTAACTGTTCTTAACTTTTATACTACTAGTGCATTAGGCTCCTAGTTAGAATAGAAATAGCATTCATAGGATTTGGTAAAAAATTTGAGATCACTCGACCTTGTCACTCAAATGTTAACCTAAAAGCCTGTTTCTTCTAGGTCACTAGCTATAAAGGGCAAGGAAGGATAGCAGAATTCGGATTCAAGAATCCCAAATGGGTGGAGGGAAAATTACTCCAATTGAGTGGCAAGGTAATGATGTTTAAGAGTTTCTCGTGAGCACTGCTTCCAGAAAGTTGGTCATCCGTTGTTGTTCCCCTTTCCAATTTTTTTTTGTCTTATGGGATTGGGATTCGGCATGCAGGGAATAGGACCATACGTCCGGGGAGCAGATCTCGGGTTTCTTTACATTGTACCTGAGCAAAGTTTCCTCGTGATTTTCAACCGGCTAAATTTACCAGAGTGAGCTATTTAGCTATTAACTCTATTCTGATAGACCCTTGTAGCATAAGCAGAGATCCAATGACCTGAAGCTCGGATGAGACATCCCGAGGTTTGTCCTATTCAATAGTCAATATCTTCACAGTTTTGTAACTAATATTCCTCCAATGAGAATCAGGTTGAGCCGTAGCGGTGAAATCACTTGGTTAGAGCTCTTCCCTTTGCTCTCGCTGAAGGGTTTTGATACTCACACTCCATGAGGCGAAAATCCCTTACCCCCGCCCTCCGGTGTGGAGCCCTACTTGATACCTCTCTTGGAAGACTTTGAAATGGCCACTGTTATACCGCCTCTATCTGAAGCTTTTCTCCCTCTGGGTGAAGGAATCGATTTCTGTGATATATATACAAAGTTACTGACTAGTTTTCTTCTGTATGTGCATAAATAAGTTCGATTTCTTTTGCACTAAAATTTAGACAGGTATATTGTGTATGAATGAACTTCCTGCTTCTTTGGCTAGGTGTTTTTTACAAACAAAATCTTTCATGTCATGGTTATCATTTAGATGTCCAATCGCGTGACTGGCCGTTGTTGGGACGCTTGGACAGACCGAGCTCAGTATGTGAAAACTTTTGTCGTCAGTTATGGTTATGTCATTGGACTTACCATAACGCTGTCTCGTTCTTGTTCAAGTACTCAACATCCGAAAGTGTTAGCTAGCTTACGCTATTAAGGTCGATGAGGAATAATACTCATAAATCACGATCTATGTCGGGATTCTCCTTCATTAAAAGTTCTGTAGGACTCTCTCTTCGTACCATGAAGCCATGAAGGTATAATCAACTTTATATTGATAGGAGTGTGACATTAGCCACTAAATGTGTAGTGCTCTTCACACTTCATTAGCTACGTCAATCGTGTCATTTGTTAGAGGGATGAAGTTTTAGAAAACGATGTTGCTGTGCGCCTTCGGCTTCTTTTGACTCGCCAATTACCAACTTTTCTAAAAGTAAAATTTCAGGTCGTTTCTTCACAATTTTGTCATGGTTATCCTTTTCTTTCAAAAAAATCTCACTTCTACATCTTTACTTCCCATGCAGATCGATTACATGACACTGTTAGTTTTACGAATGAATCCATAAAACCCTAGTGTTCGCTCAATCGAATCAATCAAATCTCGATATGTTCTAACTCATAAGTAAGATAGATGTAGTGAGCTTTTGGAAATCTGACGTGATTTTAGAAGTTCAAAACTATCGGAATTTTAGATCATTAAGTCATTATATGACTGCCTTATTATAATTTTGCTCGACTTTTCACTGAAATATATGGTCTTATATGCTACTTTATTCTCGGACTCAAACTAGTCTGGTCAATGAGGCTGAAAACATTTGCATAAAAGAATCTTGTTAGCTCAAAAGCTCACACAGATGATGATCAAATTATTGGTGCATTAGTAAATTGTAATCATGGTTCTCTCTAGTTATATAGCAAAGGCCAAAGAGTAATAATGCAACAACAGATGGATGATCTTTATTTGAAGCACCACCATGCAAAAGAAAAACTCTAGATTAAAAAGTAGAAATCCAAAGACAATCTTGTGGGGTTAGGAAGTTTATAAGTGGAAAGCACCAAAGCTAACACAAATTTGGTTTTAATGTGGGTTCTTTTCGTAACTCAAAATGCGCCAAAAAGCCCAAAACCTATGACTTTCTTTCTTTCACTTTTTTCCTTAGATTTATCGTGTTGTTTCTCTCTGAAATAGATGTGAGCTAACTTAGTAAAATTATCGATGGACAGTACTTATGACCAAAGTTTAAATCCCGTTATTAGAAAATCGTGTTTAGAATTGTGGCTCCTTTTGCCTTAAGAGAAAGTACATTTTTGAGTGGTTAAATAAAGGCAAAATAAAAGTAATGAACAAATGGAAAGCATGGAAGATGATGCTTTTCTTTATAGGGCCTTTTGGTATATACACACCACACATCCTTTACAAAATTATGGCATGTGTTTGATCAAAATCCAAAAAAGAGGCAAAGAACCATGGTTTTTGTATTAGTTGGTGTATCTAAGTTTCTTAACCGCGTTGTTTTGTGCTAGTAAAAGTGGTTACATAAACCATTCTTTAGAGACTAGGAATGAAAATGAAATATATCATTGGGTTTCAACTAACTACTCTAGTGTTGCTCACTTCTTGTTGATTATGTTGCGAATCTTGTAGATGAAGGAAGAGCGACAATAAAAATTACACTTTCATAAGACAATTTTTATAACTTGTCTCGCATAGTTAAAGCAAAAAATGACAATATATTTGGATATAGTTAAAGGTTGCTCGTCTTGCTCTCAAACGAAAGAAAGAATGTACTTAAATGTTACTATTTCTACGTGTGGTCAGCGGTGTATCTTAAATAGAAGTATCTAACGTTGACAATGTGGACAATCTTCCTCGAGATATTTTTTTTTTTAAGCCAATGTAATGAGCAAACCTCTTTCAACATTGGTTGCTCCACTCCCACTAACCGTTTTTTTTTATTAAATGTCAATATTCAATAATACCATTTTACCATATCCAACACATTCCCTAACAAATTGTTGTAGCAATAATGAGGTCAATAAAGTTCACAATTATGTAGTCCAATAGTTGACTCTATATTGTCCAGTCTACCAATTTCTTCATTTTCTTTATTTCACATTTTTAACTGGTACAGTATTATTTTCCATAATACGGAGTATTTTCTTTGTACTATATTATTGCAAAAAATAAAGGAATCTGGCCCCACAAAAAAAAAAAAAAAAAAAAAAAAACCAGCAGCTCCAACTCTCCTTTTCAAAAAGCTTCAAATCACCCACCACCTCCTCCTTCATATCAAACCTCTTCTTCTTTCTTCACTCCCCCTCTCTCTCCTCTCTCCTCTTCCTCCCTCCTTCCAATTAAAGATGCAGAATAATAATAATAATAATAATATTAATTATATTAATAATAACTACAACCACAAACCACCGCGCCCACCACCCTTATCCGTTTCCCTCCCTTCCCCTCCCCGCCCCGAACCCGCTTCCTCTCTCCCCGTACCCGCTCCCGAACCCATACCCAAACCAACTCACACTGAACTTTCCCGCTCCCGACCCGACGCCAACCCCAATCCCAAACCTGAAGTTTCCCGCTCCCGAACCGACGCCAATTCCAAACCTGAATTTTCCCGCTCTAGACCCGAGGCTAACCTCAAGCCCAAACCGACACCGAATGAGTTGGCCCGCGCTCGACCCGAAGCCAACCACAAAATCACTCCCAATGAGTTTTTTGCCCGTTCCCGGCCCGAAACAAACCCGAAAACCTCTCCTAGTGAGTTGGCCCGTTCTCGGCCCGAAGCCAACCCGAAATCGACCTCCAGTGAGTTGGCCCGCACCAGACCGGAACAGTTTTCGAAACCCGCTCCGAACGAGTTGCCTCACTCGCCGCTCCGATCCGACGACCCGGACGAAAAATCCTTTTCGAAAAACACCGACACGGCATTAGTCGCGGTTGAGAAGTACTACTCTCCGCTCACTTCTCCTTCACCGGTAACTCCACCCAAAGACTCCTCCGCCGCCGACACGTTCCACTCTCCGGCGGCGGCGCCGCCTCACCAGATAATCAACTTCAGCCGTCGAGACGAATTGCCGCAGCAATCCGGCGTTGTATACTGCGGCGGAGGCGGAGGCGGAGAAGGAGGAGGAGAGAGGAAGGCGAGAGGAGTGACGTTCGGCGGAGTGGAGGATGTGGTACGGCGGTCGAAGAAAGAGGAGGCGGTGAAGAGGGTGGCGTTGGGGTTTAGGGTGTTGGAGATTGTGTTTTGTTTGATTTCTTTGTCTGTTATGGCCGCTGATAAAACTCAGGGTTGGAGTGGGGACTCGTTCGACCGTTACAAAGAATACAGGTTCGTTTCTGGTTTTTATTTTTATTTTTATTTTATTTACGAGTAATCGATAGGAGTAAGGTTTGCGTACATTTGAACCTAGACTGAGCGTGAGGTCTTATAATTCGGGATAATATAAAGTCGTTTTCATTTTTACATACTATGTTTGACTTCATTTGCGAAATTATGAATTATTGGTAGAAGGAAGGTTTGATTATAGGTGTATATATTGATAATTTCATAGCTTAATCTCATATAAAAGCGAAAACGACTTATATTGTTGGATTGGATGGAGTGTTGTGTGGTGTTGCTGTAAGTGTGAAGTTCTTAGTAATGTGATGTTGCTTGCGTATTATGGGGTTAATTGTTCTCTGTCTTTCGTTGAAAAAAATTGTGGGTGTGTCATGTGTGTTATTGTAACTTGTTAGTTAAGGCTCGATTTGGTTGAGGGGAGAAATTGTGGAAGAATGGGTATAGAAGTTGGCATTCTAATTGTGCTATGGCTCACAAAACTGTTTGCGCTTCATGTGTTGTGGAAAGTGTGAAGTAGCAGCTGGTATGTGCAATTCTAGACGCAAATGCCATTATGGGTTGTGCATATTCCTCCCCCTACTTCACCGTAGGCAGGAGCTGTTGAGGCATTGGGGTAATGTTGTTGTTGTCTTATACTTTAGTATGTTCATCCGAACGGCTGGAATGCTGACAAAGCCTATGAGTAGCTTGTAATTGCTCCTGTTGATAGTAATGTTTTTTAAGTTAGAGTGTAGACCATCTTACATGGAGTATTGCATTAGAATCAAATAGCTCTGTTGACTAGCAGCCTCTTGCTCATGTTACTTTCTTTGTGGTAGTTAGGTATTGTGGAGGGTGTGATTTGTGAAATGTGCTTTGCCTGTGTTGGTTTCCTCAATTGGCTAATTATTCAAACGAAGCAAATTGGAGAGACAAGTTAGGATGTTGAATAGTTGAGATTGAAGGGGAGCCACGTTGCTCAGAGGAGGAAAACCAACGTTTTCCTTGGTTGGGTAGATGGCCATGACGCCTTGTTCATCTGTGGTTCTATGGTTTCTGAAAGTGGCTATTACCGACTTTTTTCTTAGAGAGAAGCCTGGAAGGCAGAGCTATTATCTCTTTACATTTAGAGATGTTATTGTGCTTAGTTTGTTGTGATTAAGAAGCTATGTTTTGATCACATGTTCTGAAATCACAAGCATTAGGACAAATTCTTGCTCTGTATGCTTTTTTCAATCTAATCTGTGCTACCCCTTCTTTCCAATGTGTGGTAAATGACATTGCTGTCATGTGATTACAGGTTTTGTTTGACGGTTGCTGTACTTGGATTTGTATATTCAGCGTTCCAGGCATATGACCTAGGGAGTTTCATGGCTACAGGAAAACATGTTATCCCCCACCGTTTTCGCTGTCAATTTGATTTCATCATGGACCAGGCAAGTACATCATTGGCTCATGTGTCCTGTCTGTGTAATCATGTGGTTCCTTTATGCATGAACGTAATCTCCATAAGTGCTACCTGGTCCGATCCACAAAGTTCTCAATCAAGAAATAACCATTTCTGTGATTTCTTGGAGATGATGTTGTTAAATAATTTTCGCTATTTATTGTAGATTAAAAAAATCCGTGAAAGTAAATTCTCAACCTAATTAAGCGTATAATCTGGATCTTTACATAGTGTCAAACCCATAGCGCTTTCTGTTGTGAAGGCAGCACAATTTGTGGAGGGAGGTTTAGGGTTTAAAATTAGGGAGTATGATGCAGTGGTTGCAGAGGTTAGAGATATGATTGGTGGTCTGACGGAGACGGGTAGCGAAAAACAGGCATAGTCAGCATAAGAATACTAGAGAAGCAGCTGGTGAGGTGGGTTGTGAGCAAGAGTGGCTGAAGATTGTTAAAGGAATTCTTAATGGTGTTCTTCAAAATTTTGTCATAGGTTTTCCCCCCATCAACGTCTCTTACCCTAGGTAAAAACATCAATACAACTATACAAGTAACCTAAACACTGTTAATGGTGTGGGTCCTGCGGGAGTTGAGCAGAGTATGATGTTGAGTACAGGTGGGAAACCATGGTGGTCTTGTTCTTTAGGACTTAGGTGTAATTGTGTAAACAGAGAGGAGTCAGGTGAATCTGCGTGGTCTGGTATTTGTGGGGACGAGTTTTCAAGAGGAATGTCTCTTCCTGGATAATCTTTGTTTGGCATATGATCATGGTTCTGGATTAATGGATTTCGATGAGGTAAAATTGGTTGATGATGATCACAGTGAACATCAAACTTAAGGGTTAGGAATATAGGATAAAGCAGCTGAGGAGAGGTGGTAAAGCTAAGTCGCTAACTAGTGTTAATGAAAATTTGCGTTTCCTGGACATGGTTTTTGTGGAGAACTACTTACAGTTTTAGTGTTTTTTTGGAAAACCACCTAGTACAATTTGTTTTTTGGGGAACCACCTAATATCACCCAAAACTAATGACGGAACCACCTATTCTCACTTGCTCAGCCAAATCTGCCGGGTTTTGCTTACTTGTCATCTCGGAAAGCCATGTAGGCTTGCTACCATAGTCCCATGGCCAGTTCTTCGACATTACCCTAAGAAAAAAGTACCATGGCCAGTTCTTACTTGTCAGGCGTTCAGCTCTTGGGATGAGGAAAGTGGGGCTAGTAGGGTCTTGTTCTTTAGGACTTGGATGTAAACAGAGAGGAGTCAGAGAAGATGGTGAATCTGAGTGGCATCTGACTCCTCTGGTGTTAATGGGAACAAGAATTTTAAGAATGAATGTCTCTTCTTGGAAAATCTTTGTTTGGTAGATGATCTTGGTTCTGGATTAATGGATATCGTCATATCGACGAGGTAAATTTGATTGATGATGATCACAGATTCACAGTGAACATCAAACTCGAGGGTTAGGAATTTAGGATAAAGCAGTTGAGGAGGACAGAGGTGATAACGTTAAACCAGTGTTGATGCAATTTTGCGTTTCCTGGGTGTTTTGTTGTTGATAATTTAGGTTTTCTAATGGTGGTTGATAATATGGTATGACAAAGACTATGTTTAGGAAGCAGCAAAGTGGAGACTCTTTAGATAGAGCTTTATTTGGCAGCAAGGACTCTGCTGTAAGGGATTCTGTCGTTTTAGCCACCATGGATTATAGTTTGTAGCCTGGGATCAATAAAGCGTGGGAATTATGGAACAAACGGGTTCTAAAGAGTTGAATTTTATGCAAAATTAATTTGTTCTGATAGGGATGCTATAAGAAAAGGCTGCCTATGTCTTGTTAGGTCCTGAACTCGTGATTGTATGTGATCTGCTTTGTTATTACTTATTAGTGGTACTTTTATTTTTCATGTTGATCACAGCATTTCAATCTTTTTTATTGGGCATCTTTCTGTTACTGATAAATTGATATGGAGACTATCACTTTGTTTTCAATTCTCCAGATACTTGCATACCTTCTGATATCAGCCTCCTCCGCAGCAGCCTCAAGAGTTGATGACTGGCAAGCAAATTGGGGGAAAGACGAGTTCACGACAAAGGCTAGTGCTTCAATTAGTATGGCCTTTCTAGCCTTCATTTGCTTTGCAGTGAGCTCTCTGATTTCTGGTTACAATCTTTGCAAGCGTGATTTATACTAATCCGTTACCGGAGTTTCTTCCCTCGTTAGCTGTAGATTTGTACAGGAAAATATAAGTTAGGAAGGTCATTATTTATTGTAAGCAAATCTTATGTCTTGCTCTACCATTCTCAATAATACGGAGTAATGCCAATGTCCAGTCGATGTGTTCGATTATGTACACTCATTAATATTTCGGAATGAGATGATCTTCGGAGGAAAATCCATCTGGGTTCTGTATAAGTTCGCCTTTTGCCTTGTCTTTGTTGTTTATGTTGAAACCTCGTACATCTTAGAAAAAGATCATTCTGTCTCAAAAAGATTGATCACCTTTCTGATTTTCGTTGTTGAAAACATAACTTGGTGATCACAAAATTGAGAGAATGATCAAAATTTCTTGGAACTGGAGGATAAATTGGTTCGTTGCCTATTTGATCAAGTTGAATGCGTTGACAAGAATAGATTTTGGCTCATAATTTGTTGGACCTTGGTGAAGCTGGATATTAGTTTATGGACTAGCCCAGCCAACATTATAGAGACATGTCATGTCAGTTTAACGTGCCATAAGCTGCCGATCTCTTATTGCACTTGGGCCACATTGTTGGTCTTTAGGTAGAACTAGTAACGAGTCTCGCATATGTTAGACCATTTTCATCGAGTCTCAACACTCAAATGAGTTTAAACCCGCTCTTACTGTTCTTTGGTACAAAGGTGCAGCAAATGCTGCGGGGGTGAGGATATGAGGATTCGAACTCGAGACAACCTCTTGACAGGTTGAGTTTCTAACCATTTTGCCAACCTTGATCGTCACTCGCACTTATTGATATACAAATCGATAGACATAGAATTCTCACGGACAATCTATACCAAATTTCAAATTTGTCAGTGCGCCATTAGTCAAACAATACTCGAACTCGTATGAACATCATAATCACTACTCCGTTCACTTGGGATTTAATCAAACTCTCTAGAAACTTCCTAATCAAGAACATCGCAAAGTTTTGCACTCAATTGTGTGATAAGTACTTGTAATGTAATCATGTAAATGATGTAGATACAACATCTCTTTCATACACGAATATAACCAAGGCAACATCATGTGAAGCCTAATAAACAAGATGATCAATTTGTTTGGTGAAATTACTAAAATAAAACAAACTTAATTTGTTTCCCAAACCACAAATTTATATCCGAAATTATCTGCTACAATCACCCCTCAACCTCTTAAAACCAATTAGAATTTTTCGGGAATTCTCAAATCTAAGGGTAACATGCACGTGTTGTCTCCATCATCCATGTTCAATTGATGCTCAAATTGAAACTAAAGGACAAGTATTGTTCATCATTCTAGAGCTTTAGACACATCCAACCACAACTACCGTCCTTTCCCTTCAAGATGATTGCCCTAAAAAACTTAACCTATTTCGTCAATTGTTGTCTTGGCATTTGCGATACCGTGTATCTAGTCAGGCGCGGCCGAGTGACTAAGAAATCAATTTTATACCTTAAGACTCTCGTTAGGCATGCAAAGCATGCTGATGAGCTAATGCTTCGACTTAGACAATGATTTTATGTTTTTATCCATCCGATTAGTAGAAGTGTTCAATGTTACAATATTTTTAAAATTCCCCGATTATAACTTCATGATCGTAATTGGATTTGTTAACAAGATTGCTCCATGAAATGGCTAACTAGTAATTAGGTATACCAGTAGACAAGTAGATAACCCCAACATGCTAAAGAGGATTGGAGACCTTAAAACTTATAATAGTCTCATAGTATAGCAACAGATCAGCAGATGGACCAGACATGGGAGTATTTTGGATGCCTTAAACTAATTATTATGATTATTTTAGTCTCATGTTCTCCTTCTAAAACCAGCTTATGTCGATCATACTTGATCTTAAGGCTAGACCAGCTAACTAATTACCAACCTCTACGGCGGCATACCTAATTTAAATGACAGCATGCATCTTCTTAATTACGCATGGTACGGACTGTGCCAGTACGTGTGATTTTAATAGTCACATCTTCGATTATCTTACATTTTTTAATTGTTATACACTTAATTCGAACTCATTTCATATATTCAATCAGATTAAACGTTAACAACAATCTAAAATTACCGAAACAATACCAAGTATTTATTTCGATACGTCAAGAAACTTCCATTGCATATTAATTTCCGGCACCTTTTAGTTAATATCAGAACGACATTATCGATTGCACAAATCGAACTTACTCTGTAATTCAATTTTGTGGAAATGAAACTTCCATTGCCGTATGACACTATGGAGTAGTGATCATCAAGCTACCACATCCAAAACCAAATCAATGGGATTCCTGGACGTGAGTTCACATGGTTCATTAATCTCACCATGATCAGTGATTAATGATTACTAGAACTTATTATCATTGTCACCTGCTAGCTGCTAATTGCCAAATGGCGTAGCTTTCTGACAACTCGGATTGGAATAATAACAATAAGATAATCCAAATCCGTGAAGATTACTTAAATATTCTCGTGATTAATTATACCTGGTTTTTTGTTTCTATTTCAAAACTTTTGATAAGATCTACCTAATAATCTTAATCTTAGATTAATTATTAGCTCAACTAGTTAATAAGTTAACATGCTATACGTTGTTGATGTCCTTTACCAGTACGGAAGTGTTAGGTTTACGTTACTTATTATTACTCTACTTGTACAAGTTGTAACATCCCAAATCTACGCTCTTTTGCTTCGCATGTGCATCAATCTCGAGTACTCTCTTCTCTATATCCTCACGCTCTCCATCTCCCTAGAACAAGAACCAAAATAGCTTAAACAAGGTTTAGTTCTTTTTACTACTCTATTCACATAGACGAGGAAGTGAGGAACTATTAGTACGGCCTAAAAAAAGCCGAATACAAGAAAAAAGGGATACGAGAATTTGAACTAAGATTAAATTTTAAAATGTTGATTTCACAATTAATCGGTTGACTATGTTTTCCGGCTAAAACAAGCAAGATAGAGCGATGTGACAGATATATATATAGACGCTGATAGAGAAAATGAGGGAGTTTTGAACATAATATCGACGCATATATTAACGGGAATCGTTGTATCAACTATTCGTATCATTTTTGGAGAAGATATCAGTATATATAGATTGGGATATAAGATCTGCACCGATTTTGTTCATGGTAGAAGACGACTAGATAGAGAGGCGTGAAAGGTACGCGTTCATGGTGCATTGATTTGGAGAAAACGGTACAAGTACAGTAGACTTTACTGCCTTCATAATGGAAATGCACTCAGTTGAACAGTCATTTGTTTTTTCTCTAAATTTTTTTTATTTGTAGGCAGAAACTATCACTAATTTTCCTTTTTAAAAAAAAAAGAAAAAGAAAACGAAAGAAAAGGTACAGAAGAGTGGGAAAAGGAGAGCACGACCGTATACGGGAAGACCATACGGCTTTGTCCGACAATCCCACGGATACCTCTTTTTTTGTTGCCACCCTCTTTACGGGCCCCACCTTTCACTACCACCCGTTTTTGGCTTCTCTTTCGTTTCCCTTTTTTACCCTTCACTTCCCGTTTGCCTTCACTTGTGTAAAGTTACCACTTTAACCTTGAACTTGATCTTTCTTGTTTCTCCCATCCAAATTCAAGGCGGGTAGGATCATCGGTTCATCCTCGGAATGATGTCGTTGTGGTGGGCGAGCCCGGCTACTGAAATATTCTTAATATCAACTTGATGTTATAAAATAGTGACTGGTGTATTGAGATTGATCGATTACACGCAATTACTAGATCTTGTGACGATAAACTTATTTATTTGAACTCTAGTTGATTAGTACCCGTAGTGGTTTAGTGTAAGTTAAAATATTATTTACACGTAATACACTTGGTCGCTTGCTTACTTAGCTTGTACAATGGATTTTGATTGAATCTAGATTTAGACACCATTTACATGTCTATGAACTTGTCAATAAATTTAGGAGTACAATAATAAACCGGCCAAGAACAAAATGGCAACTTGGGAAGGCCCTTTTCTTTTGCCTTAGGTATATTCTCACTCATTCAACCATATGTTGTTTTATTTGTGTGCAAGTAAATTGTGGGCATAATCAACAATCTAGTATTATAGACTTATAGTGGGTATGCTTTCATTTACCATTTCAAAAACAATTCAACAATTTTGAGTACACCAGATAAATTTGATAAGGAGGATCGATCACTATCAATTGGAGTTTGATCACTAGCTTAGTGAACTTGTGAATTTTTCAACTAAAGAAAATGCTTCTGGTTCTATATACTCCAATAGTAATTAATTGTCAAATTTTATTTTTACCTTTTCTGTGAGTGTAAGGTTGCAATAACGGAATTAATAATTAAAGTTTGGGGTTGAATAAAGTAATTCGTTTGTTTAATGAGCATCAGCTAAACTTTGTTTAGTTTTACTTGGAGTAACAATAGGTCAATAGCACCCTACTCCAAAGTCCATATATCCGACCTGAACACATACATATATGCGTGATTGCATGTGGATTGTACACACCACACACTCCAAGTCTCCACTTAAGTCGTCCTAGTTATCTCGTCAATTTATGTGAATTCTTGTAAAAAAAAAGTTTACCCTCCAATAAAATCAGTATATAAGCTTTTTACGTATACAATGATTATTTGTTGGGAGTATTTGTATCACATGCAATCAATTCTTGAGCTAGATTCCTAGCTTAACACAAACAAAACCTCTTGAGGAGAATGAAGGGGCAAAATAGGAAACAAAAAAGGAGGTAGAAAGAGTCCTAATCAAACAAGGGGGGTTTTTTGCCCTGTTTGTCTCCTCATGCCAGGATCTTCGCACGTTATCATCGCCAGTCATTCTTCCCCCAAATAAAATCCCACCAAAAAATGCATACCAACACCATTCTATCATCTCCTCCTCTTCCCTTCCTTCTTCCTCAATTCCTCTTCTCTCTCTCCAAATCCCTAACTAAACAACTCTCTCTCCACCCCGTCACGCCAAATTCATTAACCATTGGCGTGACGAATAAGGTTGCGTACATCTGAACCTCAACCGCCTTAAAAAAGGCGTGATCATTACTACATACATGTATTAAAAAAGACTCATACTTTAATCTGCATCCATCGTTTTAAATTCTTTGAGCACCCATTAACTTTTGATATTTTCAGGTGCCATTCTTTTTGACTTTTGGTCAATCCCTTTTTGCCCCATTTCATCACAAAAAATGTAAGTTCCAACTTCCAAACTAGCAACATTTTTCCAAGAATAAAAAAAACCCTCCATTTTTTTTTCTTTTCCAAAAAGCCCCTACTAGCTACTACTAGTAGTCTAGTATAACCAATGAAGAACTTTCATTGGTTTAAGCAGCAGGTATCAAATGGAAACGGACACGGACACGGACACGAGTACGAAACCCGAAGCGTAGGAGGAAGTAGTAGGAGGCTAAAGAGAAAGTTGTCAATAGGAGAGTACAAAAGAGCAGTGTCATGGTCAAAATACTTGGTATCATCAGGAGGAGAGATAAAAGGGGAAGGTGAAGAACAATGGAGTGCTGACATGTCACAGTTATTAATAGGCTGTAAATTTGCATCAGGAAGACATAGTAGGATTTACAGAGGTATTTATAAACAAATAGAAGTTGCCATTAAACTTATTAGTCAACCTGAAGAAGACCTTGACTTAGCTTCTACTATCGAACGCGAATTCGCTTCTGAAGTTACCCTTTTGTTCCGATTGTCTCATCCTAATATCATCACTGTAAGTTTCTTCATCTTCTTATTTACGTTTCTTTTTTTTACTAGTGTATGTTAGTGGGTTTTATCTGTTGAGGTAGCTGACATATGCATGGGGGTGGTGACGAAGCTTGTGTTACGTTATTTTGTACGTGGTTGCTAAATGAATGTGTGACAAAAGAGTTGGTGTAGAACTAAATATGAGGGGGTTATAGTTATTAGAGGTACACATTGGACCCTTTGAGCATAAATGTCACACCTTCCTCTTTTTTAATTTCCACTTTTGAAAAACAAGTTATGTTGGGTGTCACAGAAACGGTCCATTTGATAGTTTTGTACGTTACCTAAGCTAAGGATAAGTCTGCGTACATTTGAATCGAGGGTCGTCTTTTAGTGGTGTAGTATAACTATATAGGACATGCATGTTATTAATCTTCTATTCTAATTAGGGGTTAATAGGTGGTTTAATTAAGCCAATGCACTTACAATGGACATAGGTACTTGATATAGCTGTATAGGCCACGATTATTAAAGTGATTAGTGAGGCTTGATACTTAATTATGACATTGGGATCACACTATCTAGGCTAATGCTTAAAGGGTCAGCTTCCATTTTATGTTTAATTAAGTTTGATTAGTGGAAATTAATTAATTAAGGAGTAGTCTAGTGTTACACTTCATATCATGCATTAGTAAAATTGAAGGTGCTCTTTCTTCAAGCTAAGACTTTGCATATATAGCCTATATATAGATTGCAGGATACAAATTTGGCATAGTGCGTCATATTTTTTCGTCTAACAAAATACCAGCAACGGGGAATCTTATACTACTGGTACATAATTAGATGAATAAAGAGAATAAAGGTGATATAATGGTAACACTGAGGAACTATGAATCTATGATCATAGAGTGTGCAAGAGATGGAAAGATTCCATCTTTTTAGTAGGACTGTAGGAGTAACTAATTAGTGTATTTTATTGCCAATTGAGCTCCCTAAATTCTGTTAATTCCACCCTGTTCTGTAAAGCTGAAGTTTTTTTGTTCCACTTTAGGTGTAATGTGCTTATACAACTTTAGTTCGATATCATTAGCTGGGGTGTTTGTATGGCTGTATTTTTTCTTTTTTTCGGTCGTGAAACTTTATGATTGTTGCTCATCAGGATAGTAGTCAGGATCTGTGCTCGTATGAATGTAGTTGAACTAGGCAAGCTTGGTGGAGAAACTTGTACGTACAACAGCAAATCGTACGTCTTTCGACTACCTTTGTTCAACTGATATAACTAGTTAATGTACAATGAGGATTGCTAACTCAAATATGGGAATCTTTATACCATATAATATCACAGTTGTCAGGAATAAACAAATCTCTGTTATGCACAGGAAGAAATATGATGTTAGAATTTTCTCGAGTTTGAATGATTTAATTTTTTGTACCTTCAACTATGGCACGTTAGTCAGATATGTCAGGGAGACGTATGCATTGTTTCGTTAACCTTGAAACGAACTTGTTTTAGATTCAATGTCGTAATGATTCTGTCCTTGTCGATTGCTTAACTACTGTGTCATAAACTATAAAGGATTCCAGTCGACCAGTCGAGAATATTCACAAGACCTGATCATCTAAGCTACCAGGAATGTGTTATGTGTACCATTTGAATGAACACTTCTATTTGATGATCATAATGCCATAATTTGAGAATTGAAGCATGGTAAATAATGTTGATCAGAATAAGGTGTGCATCTATTTGATCTTTGATCCCATTCTACTTCCTGCAGTTTTTCGCTGCATGTAAGAAACCACCTGTATTCTGCATCATCACTGAGTACATGGCTGGGGGTTCACTGAAAAAATATCTGCATCAGCAGGAGCCGCATTCAGTCCCATTGGATTTAGTTCTGAAGTTGGCTCTTGACATTGGGCGTGGGATGCAGTATCTACATTCTCAAGGAATCCTTCACAGAGATTTGAAATCAGAGAATCTACTTCTCGGTCATGATATGTGTGTGAAGGTGGCTGATTTCGGAATTTCTTGCTTGGAGTCTCAGTGTTTCGATGCAAAAGGATTCACTGGCACGTATCGTTGGATGGCACCAGAAATGATTAGAGAAAAGAAGCATACAAAGAAAGTGGATGTTTACAGTTTTGGCATAGTCCTGTGGGAAATCCTGACTGCATTGACACCCTTCGAAAATATGACACCAGAACAGGCTGCATTTGCCGTTTGCCAGAAGGTACTTACTTAAATCACGAAACTCTAATTGCTGCAATTCCCCCTCCCCCCCAAGTCAAACCTTTGAGACTCCCCGGTGACACATATACGCACCTGTCAATGCTTAGGTAGGTCGGTCCTATCCATAGGCGAGAGCCTTTAATGCACTGGGATAATATTGTCGAGTTGAAAATGAGAACCGGAAAGACTACTTGTTACCGGTTAGCTGCCAATATGGTCACTTAAAATAAACTGGTAGTTCTGTCCTGTAGGCTATAGATAAGATCTTTTTGTTGCAATGTGACTTTTAGTAGTTTAGTTGTGTGTTGCCAAAGATGTGACTAGACTGAAACCACATGATTTTGCATTTATTGGATTTTCCTGACCAATTTGTCACATAGGTATAGTAGTTTGTATGATCCTAGTGGTCTAGTTCTGTTTTGTTATAAATTATTGCTTATACAACCACGTGAATTCGCATTTCTTTGATATCTTATTTGTTTTGGGATATAATTCACTTCCACTGTAATGGAATCTAAGACAATTTTCCTGTGCCGTGAAAGGGCCTGTTTTGGTGTGATTTACGTAAACAAATTGTTTTTTCGCAGTGGTGGCCTAAAGTTCTTATCTGGATAATCTGAGTTCTCGGAATGGCGTAACTTACAGTTTTGTCTACCTCTTAAGTCCTCAGTGTTATGTAGGAAATCGTGTTTAACAGTGGAGCCGCCTTAGAGTATTAGTCTGAACTACCTGTGAGCGTGTGGACATAACCCTGCTGGATAATCTATCCAGCTTCACATGTATTAGTAGTTAATGAGATCTATATATCTTGACTTTAGGCCTTTCATTAGGAGGAGGGGGACCAAACCCAGTTGTTTGTGGCCCTTAAGTTGATGATATTGAAGGACAATGTCTTCTATTGTGTTACCCTACCTGAAAATGGAGCTGCAATGCTGCACACAGCTCCTTGTGTGTTATCTACTGTGTAATTATTCCGAAACATAGTTTATGACTATGTATCTGGGGTTGGACCAGCTGTGTTAATTCCTGTTTTTGTCTAATTGGATGTTGTAACCTAGAGGTATAACATTACACGGTGTGAGTGTTGATCGTAGTAGTTTCAATCACGAATTAGGAAGGCGTATGTGGAAGTTGATTTGCGCAAACTTAATGCTATCTAGTTTAACTTAAGGAGTCCGTCTTGAAGGCCTCACAATCTGTGTTCAGTGTACCTGAGTCAAATGAATGCTTCTGAATTTCTGCAGCTGAGTGCAGCATTTCCAAACTCCTGTGAGTCTGATGTTATTTGGGTTTGTCTGCAGAATGCAAGGCCTCCAGTGCCCGATGAGTGTCCTGCAGCACTGAGTCGTCTCATCTGTCGATGTTGGTCAAGAAAACCGGGCAAACGACCACATTTTGACGAGATTGTGACCGTTCTAGAGTATTATGCAGAGTCCTTGTATCAGGATCCTGAATTCTTTTCACATAGTAAACAATCCCATAATCGGAAATTATTTGGATGTTTACCAGCTCGATATTGCTAATGACTTGTAACTTGTAAGCACACTTGATTTGAGAGCTCTAGGAAAATTGTGAATATATGAATGCCTTTTTGTATATTGGTTCTCTATGACAGTAACATATGATGATTGTTGTTGCCATCTTCAAGGGCTAAATTGGGGCTGGATGTAAAATGTATAATCAAACCCATTTCTCCTTTACTGGATCTTGTATATAGTTGTAACGTTATATGAGTATGTTTTTTTTTTTTTTTTAATAAAACACCCGAACAATGACTATATAAGACGATTTTCAAGCATAGAGGATAGTCAGTCTAGTGACTAGCGAGTTTATCCCCGGAAACTTACAATTTGGTGTAGTTGAGATCGCCCGTTGGTATGCTCCAATTGCTACGAAATCCACTAGGAGATCCTTACTCCTTGGGTTGGTGCATTAACTTTAATCAACGGAATATTGTAGTGGTTAGATGTTCATCTCATGACTTGAAAGTCAATTGTTCGACTATCTATTAATAAAAGCAATTGATGCAACATTGCTACGGTTACAAATAAATTTCATATGAAACAAGGTATGCATGACGGGAATTTATTACGAGTAGTGGGTGTAGGTGGTAGGATTTCGATTATTAGGCTATTCGTATCAGGGAATATTCACATCTTATGCAACAAAAGATTTCAGTGTTCATATTGCTGAGTACAACAGAACTTAGTTAATAATGTGATACAAATATCAACATAAGACAGTTTGGCCGAGTGGTCTAAGGCGCCAGATTTAGGCTCTGGTCCAAAAAGGGCGTGGGTTCAAATCCCACAGGCCACAGCTGTCATATTTTTAATTTTTTCATCTCCCTTTGAATTATTTTACACTTGTATTCGGATTGGGCTATTATTTACGACTTATTCGGATTGGCCCACTTTCCAAGCCCAAGTTTCTTCATGTTTAGCCCAATTAAATTAGTTTTGTTTTGGATAAGAAAGAAATTCTTAATTTCTTTTGAGTTCTGATATTTTGTCATTCGGTGGTATCTGATAGTATTCCTTTTGTTCATCGTATCAATGAACGGCGGGTGTATAATATAGATCGGTCGGTGTAAATAATTTTTTTCGTGGTAAAATAATGGAGAGCATAAATTAATGTTACACATATTTGTGCCGAGTTTCTAAATATGATAGTACATTCAACATTTAGTGATACTCCCTCCCGATAATCCTTACATATTCAACATTTTGAAGCCACGCATTATCAACACGAAACGAAGGAGGGACACAGGAGTAGTAACTAGTGGAGTAAGTATTAGTGCATATACTACATCTTAGAATATACTAAAAAACAATCTACCCAAAAATTCATTTTCAATTGTACATAATCAAAATCAAGATGTAACACCTTGTCTAACATTTAATCATCTAAAGTCTAAATCTGTCTATTCAAAACTTTAACTTGACTAATTCCCAAAGAGAACGACAATTGATTATGACAAATCCCACTTTCTAAATTCGCAACTTAAAAAACCCAAATCTAATTAATTACACGAACAAAGAAAACACAAATTCCAGAAAGTTATGACATTAACATCAACAACAAAATTTAAGGCACAGAAAACAGACCGGCGGTTGCAGGGGCGGTGTATATGTTGGGGGATCTGTCGTCTTCTCTTCTCTTACCTCTTGACATTTCACCTTCTCTCTCTCTCCACTGAAATTACCATTTTACCCTTTTCTCTTCCCTCTGTCTCCTACTCTTCATCCGTTATTTTTCCTTTTTTAACTGCTGGGATATTTTTTGCTTTCTTTGTTTAGAAATTCTCACCTTCTCCACCATTTTCTCTCTCCTCTATAAATCTCTCTCACATTTCTGCCATCCCCAAAAACACATTATTATCCACTCAAATGCTGTCTTAGAATCCTACTTGTGTGATTATTAAGGTATGATTATTAGTTAATTATTATTTTCTACTGTTTGTTAATCATCATTTTTGTTTATTTTGTAATGAAACAGCAAAAAAAAGGAAGCTTTTTTGTGAAGTTTGATATTTTGCTGTGTTTTTTTATCCAATGTAGATTTACCCACTTGTTGATTTTGTCAAAAGATTGAATCTGTAGTGTTTTCTGATGGTTTTATAGATCTGTATGTGATTAGTTGAACTGGGTTTTGATTGGTTTTTTCTGTGGAGGTTTATACATTATTTAATTTGTAGGGTTTTTATGCTAGATTTGGATTGCGTAAGTCAGAAGTTTGATGAAATTCCTGTTGTTTTTGTGGGAATTGCAGATTGCTGAGTGTAGATAAATTTTTAGTCTACTGCTGTATTTGTAAAGATGCCTGGAGTAGTTGTGGATGGAGTGAATGAAAATGGGTTAGAAGTGAATGTTACACTAAGTAAGGAGAATTCAGTCCAGAATAGTAATATTAGGTCTCCGAAAAGTACATTGAGCCCTCAAAGTCCTAGGAGTGTACATGAGGAAGATGTGTCTTTGAATGAGGCTTTAGATACCTCAATTGAGCAACTTTATGACAATGTCTGTGAGATGCAGAGTTCGGATCAGTCGCCTTCTAGGCGTAGTTACTTGTCTGATGATAATGAGTCGAGAATCGACTCAGAGTTGAGGCATCTTGTGGGTGGAGGGATGAGGGAGGTGGAGATTATGGAAGAGGAAGTTGCTGAGGAGGAGGAGAAAGAGGAGGGTGGTGATAGTGAGTCTGAGAAGAGGGAGAATGGTTTTGGTGGTGAGGATTCTGGTAGTAAGAGTCGATCTGCAGGTACTAAAACTGCATCTTCTGGGCGTTCTAAGAAGGGTTCTGAGTCTCAGCAGGAGGCTGATGAGTGTTCTAAAACGAGTCCAGAGAAGATTGGCTCTTCCGAGAATGGTAGAGTTCGGAGAAAGAGGGCAACCCCGCCAAAGAAGCAGAGAAATTTCCCTCTTGCAGGGGCAGACTCGGCCTTGGATAATCCAGACCTTGGTCCCTTTTTGCTTAAGCAAGCGAGGGATTTGATTTCTTCGGGTGATAATTTGCATAAGGCCCTCGATTTTGCAGTTCGAGCATCAAAGTCTTTTGAAATATGTGCGGATGGAAAGCCTAGTTTAGAT
>JBBYHQ010295598.1:0-21009 GCA_038382645.1 Spergularia azorica
GAAAAAAGCTTTAAA
Organism: Spergularia azorica; assembly: GCA_038382645.1. Taxonomy (NCBI): domain Eukaryota; kingdom Viridiplantae; phylum Streptophyta; class Magnoliopsida; order Caryophyllales; family Caryophyllaceae; genus Spergularia; species Spergularia azorica. The sequence continues at coordinate 16 of JBBYHQ010295598.1, forward strand.
GACCTTTGCTGTAGTGAATTACTCACCAGACTTAAAGCTCCCAGGCCTTGATACCGAATGTGCTATATGCTTGTCAGAGTTTGCTGTAGGAGACAAAGTGAGGCTCCTCCCCAAATGCCAGCACGGATTCCATGTCCGGTGTATCGATAAGTGGCTCAATTCTCACTCCTCGTGCCCTACCTGCAGGCACCGTTTAATTGAGACATGTCAGAAAATCGTTGGCTGTGAGCAGGCCAGCTCATCACGGCCAGACCCGCAGCTGCAGCCGCAGCAACAGCAACAGCCACAGTTATCCCAGCAAACTGTAGTAAACATAGCACCACTAGAACGTGAAGATTTGGTACGATGTTTCAGAGCCAGTAGCTAGTCTTAGTATCTTTAGTTATTCCAACTGTAACTTCAAACAGTTGGAATCTTGTATTTTCATAGGCAGAGTAAACCAGGTCACAGAGCAAATGTGCCTTCCAATTGTAGATCTTGTACAAAAGATTATTCTTAATGTTAAGCCTTCAAGCTAAAGTTTATAAACTTTCAAGTGATACGCAAAAAACCAGAGCAGAAGTGTCAAATTGATAATAAGACAGTAAACACCTGCCGTAACAGAAACAAACAGACACACAGGGCTCCGCGAACACGTCCAAACAAAAGAAACAGGGACAATGGGACACCTTTAATCGGGCTTCATTCTCTCTATTTCCTATCAGAAAAGCAGATGTTCATTTCCTAATTTGATCAATAACCTCAAATTTGTGTCCTAGTTCATAAAATGATCAACTCAGCTCATTAGCTTTACACCAAAAGAACGAAATGGACCTCTAGGAACTCAGGCTAAGACATCAGAACGATCCAAACCCAAGTCCAAACTCCCGACCGCAATCACCTAGTATACATTCTGCCAACGGTAGAAATAAGTTTTTGTTAATCCAGCTCTAGTGCCTTACAAGTAACGAGATTAACAGAAGGCTTTCTTGGAACACTAGTATATGAGAAATTACAATATAATGGGATATCAGCAAGGACAGCAGGAGGAAATAAACAACAGAAAAACTATGATCATTAAAAATTGTAGCCACTAAGTGGGCCAACAATGCCATGTTAAGCTATAATAAAGGATTGAATCAAGGACAAAAAGGTGGTAATGGACACAAATAAAATAATTCAAGAGAGATATAGTTTAGAGCATTATTGAGATATGTCAACGGCTTCCAGTGAATAAGGAATTAGTTATAATATCATTAAACACATGAAGGCACTCAAATTCAATATATATCATAATACTGATTAAGACACTGTTTTAACGCAGCCAACTGGGATCCCAAATCAAAAGAGCAATCAAATGGGGTATGAGGGTGCACTCAATTCTACTCCCCAAAGTGCAGAAATCATTCAGCTTCCCACAAGGCCTGAGAAAGGCAACTCAAGTTTGAAACGTATATGTAGACAAGACTCGGAAAAGATGTGAAGCTGCATTATGTGGAAGGTGAGAGTGAAACCACTATGAGTTCCTCTAATCAAAATAGGCTTATCAAAAAGGATGAATTTGTATTACAGTATTACTCGATTAATCCAGGTCCCAAAACATATTACAGCTAACCCAAAACTCCAATTTGCCAGGGATTTTAGTTGTAAGTGGGCCTCTAGCACAAAGAAAGCAGTAGCACTAAAAACTAATCGTATCCTCTAATGCTAGAGTTGATACTTCTAAAGATGCTCATACTTGACATTACCCTCGACGCCTCCAGGCCTGTATCACACAAACTCTAAGCAAACCATTTAACATAAAATCAAGCCATCTGTAACGCCATTTCAGTATACGACACTTCTTTTTCTTGTTCTCAGTGGTGACCCGAAACTAACTAAAACTTTTAGGTATACAAGAAAAAGTAGCCAGTACAGAAACAACTGAAATACCCACCTAAAACTGAAATAGTACATGCTGCATACTATGTGAATCTCTTTAACAAGACAGATGATATGCATACTTCAGAATACAACCTCATGAATTTTAAAGACCAACAGAAAGTCACAAGACCGGGGGACCAGGGGGGCAAGATCAGAACAGAATTTTCAACAGATTGACAGGTGGAATAAGCGTACAAGGCATATGCCAGGATCCAGTTCTAAGAGGTCTTTCAACAGATATTTGACGACCTGAACTAAGTTTTGAAGTAATAAACTAGAACAAGATGATCTCTAAGGTTCACTGTTACGCAATATAAGTCATAAAAGCCCCTTCTAATATGGAATCATATTAAAGTCTATACCAGCATTCTTTCAGGAGCACATAAGTCAGCATATCTTTGTAGGTAAAAGTTTCTGTTGAATCAGTAAAGATTAGTTATAACTTAGAACAGAAATGAACCGCAGAGCATGACTACATGTGCTAAATGAGACCAAGAGTAGATATAACAGCAAACAACTGTCACCATATCGCCAGAAAGAAAGTCAGAATGTCGCTTAGTCTACTACCCTGAACGGAAATAAGAAGTGACCCTATCAGTAAGAATCTTGTTTCCATTTTTCACCAATAACTAGTTAGTAGCAGCGTTCAAAAAAATCCAAGAAAGTCTTTCAACCACTTTTTCAGAAGCCAAAAACAAGTCCACAGAAACCACCTAAGCCACCTTATTTCTCTTTCAATCGCCCACGTCCTTCCCTTTACTCTAGCTCACATATGTCAAGAAAACCAGAAACTCTCAATGTTTAGAGGGGGGGAAATGCCTTGGACTAGCTATCCAGAAAAAGCTCCAAAGAAAACATCACAAAGTAACACAGAGAAGAAGCATCTAAGTTCTGACTAACTTTTCACCTTTAAAACTCTAAGAGACATACAAGTAACAGGTACTTCAAAGCAATTTATCACCAACTAACTCCACAGGTAAAGGATGACAATAATTCCTTTTTCTAATCACAGCCCTAACTCCTAACTCCTAACTCCTAACTCCTAAGTCACTTTACATCCTTTCCTTGAAGTGACAAGGTGTTGGCTTAAGCCCACTGCAGAAGTATGAAGAACTCAAACAAGTAAAGGCTATTCCTTAATTTTGACTCCCAAAATCCTTGATAACTTTCTCGAAAGCCTGCAGACATTCTGTTTCTTAGACCATACATTTCTCTAGCGAAATCAGTCTTTCAGCCACGAGAAACAAAATTGAAAAAAAAAACAAATAATGATGTAATCTAATCATTAGATTATGGGAAGTAAAAAAGTTATTATGACCAGGTTTCAATCACTGACGTATGACGAACTCCAGTTACTACACAATTTCACGAGACTTGAGTTTTGAGAACAATTATCAGAAGCCCCCCTACCGGTAGAAGAGCAAAAACATATAAACAGAATGATAAACTTCACAAGTTGCCAGATTAATTTGAGTCAGCAAGATTGAATCAACCAACACATTTTGAAAATAATTTCAGAATCCGGTAGAAAAAGCAGTTTATTATTGCCGGTAAGCTGCAGCAGGTCAAAGTAATAGGTATCAAGTATTTGAGGGTCAACAACATCACGGGAAAAAAGAAATGATAAATGAAAGAGAAATTCTGGAAATGCCAGCTAGTCATCAGCAAATGGCAGGGGGCAACGCTACCTCTTCCACTCATTCTCACTTCAGTTTTTCAAACAACTTTGGAGCAACCTGCAAATCAAGGAAATGAAGAAGTCAGAAAGGTGAGTTAGAACATATCAGCCATATGTCTTGCCTCCCAAAAGTTTCTTCTTCAGATGTTTCAGCTACTGAACAGAAATGGGTCGGAATAAGAATACTTTATTCTCACTAAATTGACGACAAATAATGGACTTCTGATGCTCTTTTCCCAAAAAAAAAAAAAAAAAAAAAAAGGTGCGCACAATGCTACCTAAGCAATCAAAAACATAAAACTGAAAACGAGGTGAAGGATGCAGATATGTATAACATGATGAATCAATCTTCTCAAAGCTCCACGCAAAGTCTAACTGATGTAACTTATAAAAGAGAGCATCACTGGAAAACAAGGATGAGAGTAGAAAGACAAAAAAGGTAAAGGAAGAATTCATATGATGTGAAATAGAAGCTGTAGAAACAATGAAGCATAATACCAATGGCTTTTCCTTTAGAATTGATATAAAAGCCAAGAATTAATACCCGCGCTAATAGCTAGCGTAAAGGATTTGACCATTACTTCTAAGGCTTTCTAAAGAGGTGGGAATTCCTGCTAAATACTACGGTATGTCAAAACAAAACCACTAATTAGAAAGCTTACATTTTGATCAAGGCACTGCCAGTAGTCAAAGTATTGGCCTGTGCAATGCTTGCTCCCTGTTTCATCACCTTGGATTCTCTTGGCACATGCCTGCCAAATGCAGGGAGAAATCTTCAAAAATTGGCGATTTCAACCTCACAAAAAAAGTGAGGAGTACCATCATACCATGTGCGTAGAGACTTCATATTCCCTAACATAAATGTTTTATAATTTCAATACTCCGTATCTGTTATCTGAAGCCCTTTGCAATTTGAAAGCAAACGTTGATTCCGGGGTCGCATTGTTATTTTCACTTTATAAGGTCCTGAGTCTTTGTGAGTATTCTTTCTTCTCCTCTCTACCTCCATGTCAAAACTCTTTTTAAACGTTCAAATATCATTTCCCCTATCCCAGAGACGAACAGGTAGCGCATTGAACAAACATCAAATACTTGTATTATTATTAACTAATTGATCACATTATAATGTGATATGTCGAAAGTATGCACAGCCCTAACTTACAGAAGTTCACAACTCAAAGGAAGGGTTATTTTCTGTGAAGACCCAAAGGCCTCTGAGAAGGCGACGCCATATTTTATCAATTATCAATTTTCATCCATTTCCTCAAGTCAGGATCCAAACGCCTTTGTAAAGGGTTGCAACAGATTAACAGTTATATAAGTTCCAGTGCACAAAATTGCAGGAGAGAGCTGTAACAGGCGTCGTTCAAGCTCAATGAAGGTAATTTGACACGGCGTTGCAATGAAACAAACGTAACAAACCTGGTATGCATGTAAAGGCTTTGCACATTTAGGTCTGAATGAATCTTCGAGCTCTCTTTTTGATCAACAACCTCATAGTCCTCCCTACATTGCATAAGAAATCAATATTACAGTTTATAGGAAGTAATGATTCATCCATAGAAACAGGCAAAACATTATACCAAATGCAGTCGCATCTCTTCCTCCGAGTTTTATACTAATCCCCGTGTTTAGATTCTCTTTCATCTCATAGAACGATCAGAAAACTCTTTCAATCAGGACATGATTTTCTGGTATCAATTTCGGCATCTTAGCTCAACTTATCTGAATTCATCTAACTGATGTAAGTTTTGCGATAGCGTTATCCTAAAACTTCCATAAACTTCTCCGAAAATGTGTGAACTTATCTGACATCTTAACATATAAAACAAACTTCCACCAACTAAAAAACGGCGTTCTAACAACGAAGAATTCCGTTTTCAACAAACATTTCGGCATATACATCACAACACAATGAAATTTGAGCATCAACATCTACCTTTACTGAAAGAGAAACGAAACAAGGCACGAAAAAATCGACAACAGACATAATACATCACAATTGTAATCCAAACTATCTACAATCAGACGAAAATTCAAAGAGAAGATACCGAATACCGACATTTTCAGCTTCGAAAGATCGATCGATTGAGGCGGTAAATTTCAGCTCCGTTTACCTGTATACAAGTCAAAATTAAGTGAGCAACAACTGTAAATGGTTAATTTCTAAGTAAATAATGCTCTAATCACACATAAAATTAAATAAAATAAACGCAATTCATCAAGAAAATGATCTCATACTCGAAAATTGGGGAGAAAAGAGACGAATAAAAGCGAAAATTAGTAAGATTATAGAGAAAATGAAGATTCGATGAACATGAATTAACGGTAAAAAGTGAAGAAAATGCGGAAACCTTGGATTAAATGTGCGCCGGAGAAACCCTAGATTTTTCGAAATGAAAAGAGGTAAAAATAATACGATAATCGATCAAATTGAAATATCGTGTTGAAAATTAGCGGGAATTTAGATTGACGAAAATTCTGAACCGCGCAAAATGAAAGAAATTGTGAAAAATTAGAAGGACGATCAGAGGAAAATTTACCAAAACGTAGTGGCAGCGGATTTTTTTAATTTTTGAATCAGTTGCAAAATTTGCGTTGGGGTTGGCTCGTTTCGTGTGTCCGAGTTCGTTTTTAGATGATTTTATTTCACTTTGGCTCGTGTCCGGAGTACATATTTACGTTATGTTTCCGGAAAATTTCCCAAAATAATCTCATGATCCAATTGTTCCTCAAAATAGTTACGGAGTATTGGTGTATTACAAGTTACTCTACACTTATCTTTTCAATTTGCATCTTGTTATGGTCGTTTGGTTGCATACGCGAATTCGGATTGTCCATGAACTTCCACTTCCCGTGTTGTAGAAACTCACATGAATTTTTCAAAACTGTTTGGTTACATGTAGGAATTTGCAATTACCAACCGGGTGGGGGGGGTCACATGAATTCTCAATTCCCATAATTTTAGGCAAGGAATTGTGAATTCTCATGATTTTGCTTGGCAACAAAACGACCACTTAATTAATGTACAACTTCGTGAGACAATTACACCTATGAAAACTCGTAAAGGTTAATTTCACATACACGCAAACATGTGAGTTGATAAACCTCGTTTTGTTGTAAGGAGTTATAAACCATGGTAGGGATTATATTGCATTATTACATTATATTATACTACATTATAACGTGGTGTTTTATTAGATCTTTCCTTGAAATTTCCGTATGTGTATCAGAAATTCAATACTACTTGGAAAACGCATGCACAGAAAAGTACGCCATTTGCAGTAAACATAGCCCAAACCACTTACCGATCTACCTCTTCACACAAGTACAGCGAAACATTCTTGGAGAACCGGCTTCTGTTGGTTTTCTCCAACAAATAGTCTAGTGGTCGATCGTTTGGTTGAAAATGAGTTTTTTTGCAACGCTAATCATGTTTTTGGTGAAACCGCCAAAGTTTAGCCCGATGTCTTTTGCAAGAATAAGGGCATGTACAACGTAAGAGTCCATGCTAAACTTTCTCACCCCAATCGTAATAAGGAGCAATGTCAAGCCCCTATCCACTCCTCTAAGTAGTTAAACTACAACAATAGGAGGTGGTAGGGGCTGTTAGAACGTTGTAGTCTTGCACCATCATGATACTCACAAATGACACTCAGACAACCACTTGAGAATAATGCCATACGACCATTACGTTGATGATGTCATATGCCTGGAAGCGTTTTATTGAATGGCATATGAACACCTAAAGTTGGAACCTAGACCAGTTCGTATCTGTTTGCTATTTGTTGCGACAGATGATTTAGTTGGATTCATTGGGAATAGGTTACTAGTTTGAAAAAATGATCTCAATGGGCAATAGATCAACGATTCAACTCGAACTATATTAATCTACAAATCATGATATAGACTGGTATCGCTTATCTCCAGCATGTTGTTTTCCCAAAACAAAAAACGAATTACTATTATCTCATACTCCCGTTGGCTACTGTTTTATTTTTTTGAAGTTATAGTCTTTCAAAGTAATTTAATCCTTAAACGATACCGCAAATTAAGACGATAAATAAATAAAAGTCACAATTCACTAACAGCATGTTTGGTAGAGAGGAATTGGACGGAAATGAAAGAAAATAGATTTTACAACTTTCCTACGTTTGGTTTACAATGATACAAGGGAAATGGAAGGAAAGGAAAGGAAATGATCATTCATGAAACTGTCATTTCCTTTTCCTCCCAAAACGGGCGGAATTGGACGGAAAACCAATTTACAACATAAAAACACCCTATTTCCTTCCAATTCCTCCAACATTTTGATAATTCAACCAAACAAAGGAAATCGTAGTTTCTTTCCTTTCTCTTCTTTTATTTTCCATTCTTTTCTCTTCTTTCCAATTCTTTCCGCTAAAATATTCTCTACCAAACAAGCTGTAATACAACAAGGACCGTCTAAACTCGACATACACCAAAGGAAACAAAAACAAAACCCAAAAACCGTGCATCATCGCTTCATCAGTACTCCAATTTTCATTTATTCTCACCTTAGCTCCCTTCTTACACATCTTCTCCCGCTCTCCCCTTCATTCATTCTCCTCTCCCAACTTTTTAATCAATCAAAAATCAATTCTATCTCTCTCCTCAATTTCCCCACTCTCCCTCACAATCCAAGAAAAAAAAAAACTAAAAACCAAAGCAATCACGACAAAAAAAGTGCGCGAATTTCCTCCTCCTCCTTTTTCCATTCTTCCTCTCTCCTCCACGTGTCGTCAATGGAGTTTCTTCACCCCCGAGTTCTTCCAATACTAATCAATCCCTATTTCATTGATTAAATCTTCCTAAATTAATTTCCAGTTGTTTCACACCACTTCTACTTGCTCAGGTCAGTATCAATTTCCCGATTTAATCACCCAATTTTTATCCATTTTTTGTATGAGATTGACTTAGGTTAATTTTTATAATTTTATTTATTTATTTTGTGATTATTATACTTCGTAATCATCGGTTAATTTGAAGTATATTGGATTGATTAGATTTTGTTGGAGCAACTTTTGTGTAGCGTGTGTGAGAATTTTTAGCGAAATGTTGAGTAGGAAATGTTAGTGGAGAAGTTCCGATTGTGCATTCGTGTGGCAGGCTTAGTTTCCGATTAATCGATGTCGAAATCGGTATCGTTTTGGGAATTTGATGATGATTAGGTAATGTAGTGGTGACGCTATGATGTGAGGGTTGAAGAACTAGTAAATTGCCGGATTACTTGTCGCTGACTTGTTGTAGACGTTATAATGGCGGTTTTTATGCTCACCGTGGAAGTGATTGTTTATAGCTTAGTTAGTTAGTTTGGACTCGTATTGCACGGTTGCACTGAGGTTTGCGTGGATATAGTGATTGGTGGAGCCGTGGAGTGTCGTGCATTATCGCGTTTGTAATGCATTTTTCCACATGAACTCGCTTTGATGTAGAGTAGCGCGATTTTTTTTTGTTGAAGTGGCTTATAATAGGGAGGGGACGTTTTCCTTTTTTTTTGGCGATTGGTGGAGTGTTGTACATTATCGCGTTTATAATGCATTTTGCGACATGAACTTGCCCTGATGTAGTATAGCGATTTTATTTTTGAAGTGTGTTAAGTTATGAAACCGATTATTGTGCCTGAACCATCAGCTTAAACTCGGAATGGTTTCGTAATATGGTATCAGAGCCTCTGAGGTCTCGAGTTCAGCTTAGGCTTTTGGTTGAGTTGGTTCTTTTACAAAGTGGCCAACAATTTGGTCCTGTCTACCTTTTTGGATTAGCTCTGTTGAAAATGGATGTTAATGTGGGTAAATTGTGTTGAGAATTGAGATGGTATTGAAATCGTAGGTGTTATTGGAAATCAGGTATGGAAGTTGACGAGAATAGAGAAGGTCCTGTTGTCCTGCAGTTGCGCAAATTGGATCCTTCTCTTGTTCAATTAGATGTGTCTGAGTACCACGAAGCATTTCTGTCTCCAACAAGAGAGCTGTTGCTGTTGCATTCCTATCAGAATGAGGCCTTGTTGCTTCCTCTTTCAAGAGGTGACTCCCATTCTGTTTCTTGGTGGTTTGTTACTTTTGTGATTTATATTATTGAGTATTGATGTAGGAAACTATCTGCAGGAGACCCTTATTGCATAACGTCTGGGAGTTGTAAATATGATTCTCAAGAGAATGTTAATTCTGCGTCTTCGTCAGCCTGTAGGTCAGATTCAATGGAAAATTCTCTGGGTACTTCTAAATTTGGAGAAGGGGTTTCTAGTAATGGATTTTCTCCGGAAAGCAATATTTTACAATCTAATACTTGCCCTTTCATTTCTGATGTACATTCACTGGCATGGGGGTTATGTGGGGATACTTATAAACAGCACGCAGAAGCGCCATTTAGGGAGTTTCTCTTCGTGGTTGGCAGTTGTGGTGTAACAGTGCATGCATTCCGTCAACTTGATGACAACGATGCACCTACTCAGCCGTCATTTGAAGGGGACAATGGGCGAGGAAGGTGGGTGGAATGGGGACCTTCTAGTGTATCCAGTTTTGATATAAAGGCTCCTGGCGATGTCTCCTTGGCAAGTGGTATCATTGAAGCCGAAGGAAGTCCATATTGTACCAGAGACAGACCACTGTCAAGTGCATTGTCCTCAAAAAAGTGGCTGAGGTCCTTTCTGACCTCAGCTGAGACTATGAAATCTGAAGGTATTGCTGTGACCCGATTTCCCGAGAAGTCGAGGCTTCCTTGCTCTGCAAATGTGGTATCTTTTCATGTATCTTTCAACGAGTCTTGTCTGCGGGACATCTCTTCTGGTGGCCATTCCGAGTCAGGTGACGGTGCTACTGGACGTAAATATGTTCCTGGATCAGTAGATAATAAAGCTAGTATGACAGATCTAAGCTCAATAGATGAAATTTTTTCCAGCGGCATACCATATACTTGTCTGCGAGTGTTTTCAAGCATCTTCTGCCACTTTATTGGGTTTGTTCTCTCAAGTGGTTCTGAAAGAAGTATGGATACTAGCTATAAAAAGCCAGACATCGTTGTTATGGTAGCTATATTGGACTTATTTGGGCTGCAGTGGCTCTATTCCATCAAGCTTCCGCAAACTGATATAAGCTCAGAAGTTGAGTGGGTGGACTTCCAGGTTTCTGATAAGTTTCTTGTTTCTCTAAACAAGTTTGGATCTGTTCTTTTTCATGGTGCAACTACGGGTGAATATATTGCATATTTGGACATGTTACAGATATATGGAGTTCACCCTGGACAAGGAAATATATTTGTAGATGGTAACGGTGGGGCGCAAGATGATGTTCTAAGAGATAAATTAGATTATGTTCGTAGTGTTGCTGGCAACTATCGGTTTCGAAGATTAATAGGCGCTCCTTATTCCTCTCTCTTTACTGTGATCGATGAGTGCGGTGTAGCTTCTGTTGTAAGTGCGACTGAGCATGTGCCGGACAAATATCCTTTAGTTGATAAACTTCTTCCACAATATGAAAGGTTTGGCCTTTTGGCTCCCTACAATCTCAGTAATTCCGACGTAGGCCAGCAGAAGATATGTAATGCTCATGTAGTCACTGAGAAATTAGGGAACCCTTCTCTTAGAAATCAAAATCCACATGTAAGCCATAACTCTGATTGTTTTCAGCACCAACGTGTTCAGAGTTGGCATCAGGGGTTGTGTAAACAAGATGACTTAAGGTTGAACGGCTTCTCGACTGTTCTCCACAGTGGTGTTCACAATGTTTCTGATTCTCATTGTTCACATTGTAATAGGAAGGTGTTCCTTCCCATCTCAAGATTTGATAGAGCAGATACAATATGCTTTTCTTCTCTTGGAATAACTCGTCTTGTCAGAAGAAAAAGTTCGAGAAGTGAAAGGAGCTGTATCAGTCATACCAGTTTGTACATAGAGTCTAACTGTTATGATGACAACGGCTTGGACAATGTGAACAGAACATCTGAGGTGCGGAGTGCTGAAGGAGATGCTGTTGGTTGCAATTATCAGGGCTGTTTGTATTTAGTAACTAAAAATGCGGTGTCGGTTGTTCTTCCCACTGTCTCAGTGTCATCGAACTTCCATCCAATCCATTTGATGGGCGGCAAGACTGTAGATATGAGTGAAGGAGCTGCTCTTAATTTACAGATTTCTTTTGGATTCAACGATACAAAACAGCTTGCTTCACCATGGCAAGTGGCGGTTCTTGATAGAGTTATTCTATATGAAGGTCCTGATGAAGCTGATCATTTGTGTTTGCAGAATGGTAAGTGGTTTCTGCAATTTGTAGCAACATTACCTCCTTATTCATGTCATGTTTTTTTTTTTTTTTAAAGCTGGATGATTGATAACCCCTGTGCAGCCTGTCTTTGACTAGATGAAGCATGATTGGTGGGGGGCCTTTCCATTTGCATCCTAAACCTTAGTGCATGTTTGGTTGGTGGGGCTCTCATTTGAATATCATGGGTCCCATTTAGTTCAATTTAAGTGGAAAGTCGAGTAAGTGAGAGGGATTACAGAGGGGAGAGTATAGTCGATACATGTTCCATCTAATGATGTAATGGTGTTTACATAAGTTTTAGTTGAATAATGGTGTTTACGTAGCAGTAAAGATCCCATCACATTGCAGTGACGATCCCACCAACCACTCGGCCCTTAGTGTCTTTAGTACTTGTTTGAGCAGCACTTATTAATTAGTGATAAACTTTTTGCCAATATTAAGAACCTTATTAGGAGGATATTCTTCATGGTGGTTATACTCAGACGTCAATCATAAGATAGCTGTAACATTTTAAGTTAGTGGCCTGTGGGTATGTGGCAAGATGGCAACAGTTGGTTATGTGAGTTGGAAGGGGATAATGTGTAATTAAGTTTTTTGAAGCTTTGTTTATTTATTTTGTTATAAGTTGCATTTGTTTTTTCGTTCTGTCCTTCTGAGTACAGATCTTGGGGTTGGTAATTAAATTTATATCTCCATGACACTACAGAGTGGGACCTCAAAGTTTCTCGGCTGTGTCGCCTGGAATTAGCATTGACGTACTTAAAATTTGAAGAGATGGAGCTGTAAGAGATGCTGGATCTTGTCTTTTACAATGCGTTATTCAGTTCTAATTTTGGTACTTCAAATGCTCGTTGCAAATCCAAATTAATACTTTGCTCATATGCATACACGTATGGGCAACTTGCTAACTGATAGAGGATGAATATCTATTCTAGACTATTCCTATATTCATCCTCTATCAGTTATACGGATATATCCTAAGTTATTGTGACTGCTTTTCTGGCTGAGAGGTTTCTGCCAGACTATGTAACTTGCTCTAAAAGTATCTTATGATTATATAGTCTTTATTCGGTGTCTTATTAAATGAATAGAGCGTTGGAAAAGCTTGCCGAAGTCAATATCGCTGAAGAAGGCATCTCCCGGTTGATCTTTGCTGCCATTTACACGATGGTTCACAATGTTGGGAATGATGTCGAATTACCTGCTGCACTAAGGTATGGCAATCAAACATATGGAAGGGTTTAGTGTAGCGTCATATGGTATATTAATTCCGTACTTTGTTGTTTGTGTTCTACATCTCTGTGTGATACAGGAATCTTGACTTTTTGGCTGGTTTTAAGAGTACAGTATGCTATGTCATGGGTTTCATAGCATCAGAGTTGATGTTTTTTGGATCATGCCATTCCCATACCACTCTCTATAATGCAGTAGTCATATTTTTTCTACATAATGCAACGTATATCAGTCTGAACATGATGCTAAAACCAGTATGCTTGGAAGTGGTTCCTTCAGCTTTCTGGCGCTGTACTTCGATTGAAAGGATTCGTCGTCCTTTTAATGAAATTGCATCTACGTATCAGTTTTTTATTTTGGCTTCAAGCTAATGTATTGTTGGACACAAGTGCTAGATTCTGGACGGCACTTGACTTTTCTCCTTTTTTTAGATGAAATTACTCATCATGACAGCCTAAGAGCCTAATCATGTTGCTCTCCTTTCGTTAATGAGCCTCACCTGCTTAGTGTCTTTTTGTATTGTATTTGAGTATTGCCCCCTAGCTGTCTTCTGAACGAAAAACTTTTTCTAAGTCCAGTATACGTTAAGCTATAGTGGGTTAAGGAGAGGCTCCTAGATGTGACTGTTAGCTAGTAAATAAGTCATTGAAAAACCAGCGGCAGGCCACCCCCCTTGAGGTGTAGTTGATTGCTATTGGTTTTCCTCCTATCTATCTGAGAGTTTTATCTTGTAATCATACAACTCTTCTATTATCATGTTACAATCTCACTCAACTAATTATCTATCTGATTTGCTGCAGATTACTAGCATTGGCAACACGTTTCTGTATCAAAACGCTCCGTAGATATGCAGTCTTAAAGGTTCAAGATGAATGTGCGTCACAAAGGATGTTACTACCCCCATCTTTACCTTGTAAACTGAAAGATAACCGCTCAGATTCGAGAAGGCTTCATGAGATGGCTTATTATCTGGAAATTATTCGTAATATCCAGTGTCAGCTTGCTACAAATTATAAAAGGCGTGGACAGGAATCAGTATGTTTATCTTTATCTTTGTTTTTGATCCGGCTCGACATGCATATTATTGGTTTGCTTCAGTGTCTAGGTCTGATTGCACTGTTGGAACTACAGATGGAGGCATGGCAAGCACGAGATTTTGAGAATCAACAAAGTTTCTCGCCGGTTGATGATCAGGTTGAGACTGCATTGGAGACAGATCTGGGCTTTAATGATCCTGAAAACCTTGCATTGGTTCCTGTGAATTCTTTGGGGTCTGAGAATGGTCATCAAGATGAAATGTCGGTTCTTGTAGCAGGAGCAATTCCAGGAAGAAAATTTGGCCCTTTGGAGAACCCTAAAGAAATGTTTGCACGTTGGGAGGGGAACAATTTGGACTTAAAAAATGTAGTCAAAGATGCTTTGATGTCTGGTCGCCTTCCATTAGCAGTCCTTCAGCTACATCTTCACCACGTAAAAGATTTGGATGATGAGAAGCGTAACGACACTTTTGCTGAAGTTCGTGAAATAGGAAGAACAATCGCCTATGAGCTACTTTTGAAGGTGTGTTTTTTATGATTAATAGTAGAAGTAACTATGAATTTGAACTAACAATGAGCAATTAATAGGGCGAGACTTCACTAGCTGTCACTACGTTGCAAAAGCTTGGAGAAGACATTGAAACATGTCTGAAGCAGTTATTGTTTGGTACTGTGAGCAGATCACTCCGGAACCAAATTGGTGAAGAAGTAAAGAAATTTGGATTTCTGAAGTCACAGGAGCTGGCATTACTTGACAGAGTATCACTGATAGAGGTATTTGACACTCCTAGTTTGTTTTTAATTGGCCTCATTTAATGAAGGATAATTTAAAGAAATCATGGTGGAGTACAAAAAAGTTATCATGGGTTCCAACTTTTTTGAAATTTTTACACAAGGGGATACTAGGTGATTCTGATTTATTTTACTAAAGTTAGAAAGGGGCTTTTTGTTTTTGAAAAACCTAAATGGAAGTGGAGCCAATAAATATTGCAACGAGATAGTAATTATGTGTGTGACCACATCCACTAGTTGCAGATGTGCATTTGTATCACAAGATGCATCATACTGACAACTCTGTTTTTCATTTCTTGGCAGAGGACCTACCCCTGTAGTAACTTTTGGAGAACATATACTTGCAGGGAAAAAGAAGTAACTAGAGGCTTGCTGGTTACAGAAGAAGATAGAGACTACACTTTACACCTCTTATGTCCTGCATTCAGAAATCTGAATATCGAGTGCGGTGACATTGATGGAGTAGTTTTAGGTTCATGGACTAATGTCAATGGCATTGGTGCTAGCTCCGAGGTCGATGCTGACAGTATACCGGGAGGATACTGGGCTGCTGCTGCTGTGTGGTCCAATGCCTGGGACCAGTCTACCATTGATCGTGTAAGTTGTTGATGTCATTAGTCATACTGGAGTGCCCCCATTCATTATTCTGTATCAAATGTGGTCGGATCTCAGTGATGATACATGAAAATGAAGATATGTTCTTTTGTTATTCAATGTCACATAGACTGAGTATCGATTAGGTGCATAAAATCCTTTGAAAGCTAGGGGGGTGTGGGCCCTGTGAGGTAAGGGTGGAGAGGTGGTTGTTAATTCTTAAACCACTACCGATGACTGCTATTCGTCTTTACCCCACTCGTTCCGTCTACTGCTCATTTGAGGGCATCCATAGTTGAGACATGCTATTCCTATCCTCTCTTTTAGAGTTTTAGCAACTTGAGTAGTTGCAATTACACCAATTCAGGTACTCAAAAACATTTTTATGGATGTGATTCTGGGACTTTCATTTTCTGCCTATCTTCGTTAATTCGACCATATTACATTGTAGTAGTTAATACATTTGGTCAAACTTGCATTCAAGTGTTATTCTTGTAGACTTAAATCATCTAGTGAACTAAGTTCTCTCTTTTTTGAGAATTTTCTTGTTTCTAATGTAAAACGGGCGTGGAGTACTGTAGCTCACTACATCACTAGACTCGTCCCCCATGGTGGGTCAGATATTTTCCTCGTAAAAGATTTTCCGAGGGCATTCTCACCCTTGTGGAGCATAAATCAGCCCCCCTTCCCGTTTGACCTATAAAGTTCTTTCTCTCTCTTTTTTTTTCCTTGTTCTTTTTTCAAATTTTTTAAGTTCTAAATCTTTTTCAATTGTTTTGTAGGTTTTGCTGGATCAGCCATTTCTACTGGGTGTTCATGTGATGTGGGAATCACAACTTGAGTATCATGTTTGCCATAATGATTGGGAGGAAGTCTCTAAACTTCTGGAAATGATCCCAAGCTCATTGTTACATGATGGAAATCTCTTTATCAGTCTGGATGATTTGTTGTCTGCCTCACCAATCAGATGCAGTGTGGAATCTTCAGATTATGGAAGCTACGCTTGTTCTCCAGAAGAACTTGATGCAGTGTGTATAGAAATTCCGAATATTAGAATTTTCCAATCTCCACTTGATATGATGTGCTCATCATGGTTGAGAATGCTCATTGGTAGGGAGCTTGCCAAGAAATTTATTTTCCTTCAGGAATGCTGGGTTGGAGCAGGACAATTCATTTTCTTGTTAGCCCAGTCAGGCTTTCTTGGTGGAGAAATGGTGTCGCCGATTCAGACTCAGTCCATACATCAATCAGCCATAATAGATTCTGCTGACGTTGGAGTAGCTGATCCTTACACTTTGCAGGCATTGCACAAACTTGTTGTGCATTACTGTGCCCAGAATAACTTGCCGCATTTCCTTGACCTTTATCTTGACCATCACAAGTTGGCCCTTGTTAATGACAGTATTGGTGCACTACAGGAAGCTGCAGTAAGTTTTATATTAACTTGCACATTGTTTTCACTAGCGAGTACTCCCTCCATTTATATGCAAATGCCCCATTGACTTTGCAATTTTTGACTTACCATATTGTGACCCACATATCAACCAAATGCTTAGTCTAAGGAGGCGCACTGAGGCGCTGGGGGGCTGTTGCGATGAGGCGCGAGGCGAAGGCGCACGCCTCCTGCGCACGAGGCGCACTCATTTAATGAACAAACTTCTATTTTTCAAAACCATATTTTGCAAAAAAATTACCCCTTTTATGGTATTTAAAGAGGGACAATGGGTAAAGAAGTATAAACTAGGGATTAAGGGGCAAAAGGAAGGGTAGAAGTAAGGATACAAGAGAAAGAAATTGGAAATTCCACAGTCATGCGCCTCGCGTGTGCCTCAGGGCCTGCACCTCAGTGCGCCTCAGGCACACTTGTGCGCCTCCAGCTTCTGAGGCGATGCCAGCTGCGCCTAGGCGCTGGTTAGGTGCGCTTTTTTAATCTAAGACCAAATGAATGACTCATTTGCTTTAAAATCAAGGGGAATTGGGATAGTGCATTGCTGAATAGAGTACTTGGTAAATTTTGCACTAAGTGAACATTTCATTTGATCTAGAGGTGTGCCCAAATATGGTCCATCAAAAACTGCAAAAAAAATGGGGCATTTGGATGTGAATGGAAGGAGTAATACTTTTCTTTTATGAGTTAAGACTTGATGATAATGTCATTGTAAGTTAGTGACTTTCCACTCTAGATTGTTTACACTAATTCTGCGTCCCACAGGGTGACTGTCAATGGGCAAAATGGTTGCTTTTCTCCAAGGTTAAGGGGCATGAATATGATGCATCATTCTCTAGTGCACGTGCCCTTCTAATGCGTGATGGTGCTGACAATAGCCTCCCTGTCTTGGAGGCTAATGAATTAATTTCAACAGTGGATGACATTGCTGAAGCTGGATGGGTAATGGCAGCTCTGGCGACATTAATGTATGCTCCCTTGCCTATACAAAACTGCATGAGCAGCGGAAGTGTGAAGAGGAGCTGCAGCTCTTCTCAGTGTACATTGGAAAATCTGAGACCTACTCTCCAAACGTTCCCTACTCTATGGCGCATGCTTTTGGCTGCTTGTTTTGGGCAAGATACTAATCAGAGCATTTGGGGTTTTAAAGGGAGGACTGGTAATTTTCTTATATAATCTATCCTTGCTTCTTACCAAATCTAGCTAGTTAAATATCATTAATGCTAGTTGATGTTTCAGCTCTCTCCATGTACATCAACTGGCGTGACAGTATTTTTTATTCTTCTGGACATGACACGTCACTTCTGCAAATGCTGCCATACTGGTTCCCTAAAAGATTACGGAGGCTAATTCAACTCTTTGTCCAGGTCCGAAGTTCTATTACTCTTTTATTTGGCACCAGCTGAGTTGTGGGCAGTTGCTTCGTGTCCCTGAATAATTGGTCATTGTAGTTTTAGTCCTTATAGAGAGGACTGCTTTGCTTACACATTATCTGTTGCCGTCATTATAGGGTCCGCTGGGGTGGCAGACTACGATAGGTGTTTCGGGTGAAGATGCTTATGTGCAACGAGACATAGAATTTCTTACAAGCAACCAACAATATTCGGAGATTAGTGCAATATCCTGGGAAGCGGCGATTCAAAAGCAAATTGAACAAGAACTTTACCCTCCAGTAGAGGTATGTAGCCGTGGTATTTTGATGTATCTTATTTATTTTAGCTCTGTATGTGTCCTTAATTTATGCAATGATATATGCTATATCTTTGACTAGTTGCATACACTAATCAGCAGTAGTTTGGTCTATTTTGGTATGTCTGGTTTGACTGGAATTTCGGAGTTTTTGGGCATTGGTAATTCTAATTATGTTCGGGGAAAGGTGTTATTTTAGCTCTACTGTCAGCTGAGACACCTGGTACTTCTTAATGGGCTGGTTAATCATAACATTGGTTAGAGTTGTTTGTAAATTTGCAGCTTGGTGATCTCTGTAACTTTAAATTATATTTTATTTTTGCATTAAAGTTTTATGTATCGTATGAAGGGAAAAGGCATTTCTGAGAAGTGATGATCTTCTCTGTTTTCTACATCCGATTGAAGGTTGTTGTAGTAATCTGACGGAATGGCTGTTTTGTTAGTGTTTCGGCATCATTATTTTTCCTGACCGGTTGTGTGTAGCTCTGGCCAGTGTAGCAAAAAAAAAAGGTTGTTAAATAATTTACGTTACTGTTCTGCTTCATTATAACTCATGATTGCTCATATGTGCCTATGTGCAATATAATTGATACAGGATACTGGCATTGCACTGGAGCAACACTTGCATCGTGGACGTGCATTTGCTGCCTTCAACCAGCTCCTTGGGTATAGAATCCAGAAGCTAAGATCTGATGTTACTGGTGAAGGAGAATCTAATGCATCGATGCATGGACAAGCAAATGTCCAGACTGACGTGCAAACATTGCTCGCTCCATTGACCCAAAATGAAGAGTTTCTTCTTTCCTCGGTATATATTGCCTTCTGTTTATTTACTTTTTTTTTGGGGTACTGAATTGAACTAATAAGGCAACCTCTTCGGTATGAATATGTGTCTCTTTATTGCTTTTAAGTATCTTGAGAAACCTAGTCATTTGAAAGTATAAGAGGCTAGCTACGTCTAGGTAGCACTATTGCTGGTAGATCTTGTTGTAAGTTTAGAGATCATGCTGTCACTAATTCACTATACTGTCAAGACTTCAAACCATGCTCTGAGGCCCTTTCTTTGGAGATACTGGTTCCCTAACAGTCTAACACCCCTTATTTTTTTCGTAAAGTTGGAGCCTTTATAAACAGTAATGCCTTAATGGGCATGTACCTAGCAACTACAGTGTCTACGCCTCTCATATTGGAGAATAGAAGTGACCTGTAGTCTATCTGAATTCTGAATTCTGAAAATCTAAATCCGCATTGAATATGTAGGCTCCTGTTGCATGCTCAGGGTTAGTTTCCCCTTTACTTTTGGGAGAAGTAATTGATGTTGTATATGTTAAAAAGTTACAATTTTCATTATTATCATACGTTAGAGCTTTCATTTGCTGCTGTTCTGTAGTCTGTTATGACATTAGTTTTGTCAGCCTGGATTTCGAAGATGAGTTTCATGTGAGTTTGTGATTTAGCTTTGGTAATAGTCTGGGAAAGAGGATGATCTTGCTGACTATTATGTGTCTTATGCTTGAATAAGAATGGTTTTCTTGTAACTGTGTAGAAATCTTTTTGCTTTTGTCTGACCTGATTGTAAGGGTTTGAAATTAGTTGTATCTCTAAATGATACAGGTTATGCCCCTTGCAATAACAAACTATCAAGATTCTGTGCTGGTTGGTTCATGTGCTTTTCTGTTGGAACTTTGTGGTTTATCGGCTAGTCTGCTTCGTGTTGACGTTGCTGTGCTGAGAAGGATTAGTTCTTTTTACAAATCCAATCAAATTGACCTGGAAAATCAACTTTTGTCCAATGGCGTGTCTCTTCATACTGCTGCCAGTGATGCAACTGTTGCAGATTCTCTTGCACAAGTTCTGGGAGACTATTATCATCACCAGGAACGTCAAATTTCTAATAAGCAGGATGGAGCGGAAAAGCCTGTTAAGGGTCACCGGCCTTCACCGGTGATGCTTGTCCTTCAGCATCTTGAAAAGGCTAGTTTGTTACCATATGCAGGTGAGAGAACGTGTGGTTCTTGGTTGTTGAATGGTGATGGGGATGGAAATGATTTAAGATCTCAGCAGAAGGTTGCCAGCCAACGGTGGAGTTTGGTTACCGTTTTCTGTCAAATGCACGAGATTCCCCTCAGCACACTGTACCTTACCTTTTTGGCTAGGGACAATGATTGGGTATGAGTTAAATATGATTGTTGATTAAAAAGTAGAGCGCAAAGAAAATAAATGGTTCAGACAAAGTCGCCTTTTTGAATGATTGCCTTTTTTCCCTCTCATTAGGTTGGATTTCTCTCAGAGGCACAGGTTGGTGGATATCCTTCTGATGTCGTGGTTCAAGTGGTAAGGAAG
>JBBYHQ010295615.1:0-12354 GCA_038382645.1 Spergularia azorica
CCAAATATATGCAATGTGGACCAATAATCAACCTAATAACATCCTAATCATCGTATAAAACGTATGAAATAGCACCCAGAATCCTAACGTATCATCCTGCCCCTTATTCCTTTCTCATGGTGTGCTATGAGAAGAAATGCTAGCTAGACTTCTTGAGAGGTCAACCATATGAGGCCTCCCCGATTTCGGATCCTTTTCCTTGATTCCTGGTGTGGATCCATTCTGCTGGACCTTGAAGGATTAGATAGCGGATCTTGTCGCTATAAAGTGCCCTTAGTCGAGATTGTACCTATCAATACAATAAATTGATGTAAGCCCATAGACATCCAATTCAAGTGTGGTAAGTAAGCACAATCTCTACTCTATAATGCACTTATAAAGCATATGACACATGTTTTTAATAGAAACTTTGCTTTAAACATGTTTTTCCTTCTTATCTGGGGGCGTTAAATTTTAAAAGCCTCAAACTCGCCTCTCAATCGGACATTCCAGCGCAAAGTTATGGCCTGCCAAAATTTTGCAGGCCATAACTTTGCTAAAAAACAATGATACATTTAATCAAGTTATTGAACTTAGCTTTTGTATTCAATGTAGATCTGCTTCGTCCACTCGAATGCATTCCTCCTTTATGAATGATGGCCTTAGCCTAGCTGTCGGACTTATAGCTTAGTCATATCCTCCGTCTAGCTTTTGGCCTTAGCGTACCTGCCAAACTTTTGATACTTCTTGACGCTTTTCATTTGACTTTGCTGACAAATGCAATTTTGACTGACTGAAGGCCAGAAGCTGTCTTGCGGGCTGGATGCTATCCCACCATGCTCGATGCTACTCCGCCAGGTTGGATGTTGCTCCGCCAGGCTGGATGTTGCTCCGCCAGGCTTCTCTGCCAGGTTGGATGTTGCTCCGCCAGGCTTGATGCTGATGCGTCAGGCTTCTTTGCAAGGATGGATGTTGCTCCGCCAGGCTTGATGCTGCTCCACCAGGCTGGAGGTTGCTCCTCTAGGCTTCTCTGCCAGGCTCCATACTGCTCCGCCAGGCTTTCCTGCCAGGCTTGAAATTGCTCCGCCAGGCTATCTCTCACTCATAGGATGCTCATATATACCAGATCAAGTAGATTTTGCAAGCTAAGAACTTTACAAACACACTAATGCGAGTAGATCTCATAATTCGTGAGTAGAGAAGAAGATCAAAAACACATGTACTCGATCTCTACGAAATACAAATCTTTTGACGTGGCTAGCTTCTCTTTAGGAGTTGAAAACGTAGGTATGGCTTGTAGCTTGCGTTCCCTACAGACGGCGGGAAATTGTTCTGGTGAAAAATGGACGATCGAAATTTGTAGAAGGATGGGAAGACGCACTGAGCTTGCCTAGGGAATGAGGCCCCTGATCTGACCCCTGACAAACGTAGCTAGCCTCGGGGGTGTTTACAAGGAAGACCCCTTCGATACCTAAGTTAGATGTAGTATTTTGTGTTGTAGAGAGAGAGCGTAGAATCTCCTCCCAAAATGTGTTATCTATATTTGTGCCCCAAAGGGTGTATTTATACTACTCCATGCATGCAAGTGGCACATGACCCGTGCATGGCTTATGTTGGTCTTAGGCTGTTTAGACACGTAATGGGACTTGAGGCTCTTTATCTCATTTCGGCACAATAAGTGCAATCGGACCTACACGGCCTAACACGTTGTTTCGATATTAGTTGATTTTCAAATCACAAACCCCCATTTTTATTGCATTTTCTTTGATTTTAGTTATTACGAACTTTAATCGCATAGTAGACTTCTCCTCTTCCTCGTGGATACGACATCCACTTACACATTTAGTAAGTTTTTAGTGGTAATTTGATAGGACTTGACGACAATCCTCACATCATCACTGTAAATAAATCCACGAATTAGTAGTTATAATTCTTTAAAATAATTTATAAAATGTATTACCCAAATATAATAATTACCAAAAAAATTGTGTGGTGTTACACAAGACTCCAATTGCAAAGTGTTGTCGGACAAAGTCTTAATTTTGTCGAGTAGCAACTGAAATGATCATAACTTGGAAATTCGTACTTCTGCAGAGTAGCAACTGTAAATGATCATAACCGAATAATATACCTAGGATTAAAACAAAGGCAATGTAATTTAGAAATGTTGCTGAGTGTGGTAACACTTTTTTTAGAGGAAGAAATTGGTCATTCATTAATAAAAGCCATACGGCATCTACAAGAGAAGCTGATCAATTCAACATACAAATTAGACAAACTTAATAAAAATAAACCCCATAAAAACTAAGATCATAAAGCTTAGATAAGACTCTTCGGTATAAATTGATGTTCGATGCAACCTTTGAGCGAGGACGTCATGAGATCTTGAGTAGTTTTGTAGAAGATGAGATCTATCAAATCTATCTATTTGGAGGTGAAGAACCAACAACGAGTCCACCACCGCATGCACAACCATTAGAGAGCACTTCTTCCACCTTCAAAGAGAGCAATATCTCACGAAGAGATAGATCAAAAACCCAATAATGGGAGAGAAAAGGTACCTCGAGGAGACATATTATTTATCAAACACACCATTAATATAAGATCGAACATAAGAACGATAAAAACTGAAGAAAACAAAGGAAAACGAAAGAAATCAGGCTAGAAATACCCGTAAAATAGTCATTCTCAGCCTGAGAAGGGGCTTGTTTGGCGGATAAAACTGAGGAGGGGGAGAGAGAAACTCACGAGGAGAGAGAGTCTGATAACATAAACATCAACCAAATAGTCACAACCAAAATTGCTTCACTTGATTTCATTAAAAAGCTACATTTTTTTTTTTTTTTGGAAGGAGTTTTTCCCTCTAACAACATTAGTGCTGCCTTTGATCCTCAATCTTCATCTAGAGGACAAAACCCAAGGAATCTTCACCTAAAATAGTTCAGCAAAATGAAAAATGCATCCCAATGATTAGTGAACTAGACTTAGCCGTCCATATTCGATGTTACCAACCAAATCTCTTGCAAGAAATATTGCTAAACAATCATGCTTAATTCTTCAAGTCCAAATCTCCAGCATCTAATTGCCAGTTAACAACTGTAATAATGTAGAAGCAACTAATAAAAGCTAAAGAAAAGAATTCACAAAGAACAAATAGGTTAGTCGAAAGAGAAACACCACCCACCATTTTGCAAATATATAACTCCATCCACTATACTACAACTGAAACGAGCACTTCACCAAGCTTCTCTGCTTCCCAAACTTCACTAAAAGCTTGCAGTTCTTAGCAAACCCCAGAAAGAAAGAAACAGAAATCTGATGGGGAATGCCGCATTCTGCGTGCCGGTAACCAATAGTACTAACTGGGCAACCAAGGTGCTAACCTGGGATGGGAACCTAGAGGTGCATGTTACACCAGTAAAAGCAGCCGAGCTAATGCTTGAAAACCCAGGTCAATTCGTTTGCCATGCCAGCTCCCTTCTGGTAGGCCACCGCATCTCAGGGCTATTAGCTGATGAGGATTTGGAGTGCCGGCAACTTTACTTCCTCCTTCCAATGGAGATGCTCTACTCCGTACTTAC
Organism: Spergularia azorica; assembly: GCA_038382645.1. NCBI lineage: Eukaryota > Viridiplantae > Streptophyta > Magnoliopsida > Caryophyllales > Caryophyllaceae > Spergularia > Spergularia azorica. The sequence goes on from JBBYHQ010295615.1 coordinate 3,561, forward strand.
ACAAGAGGAAGTCAGTCATCTCAATTATAAGGCATACAAGGCAACAAAGTCTGGAAGTTTTCACAACTTGGGGAAGATTTTTCCGGTATTCGGGGACTCCTGCCTGTTCCCCTCAGAGACAGAGAGCGCAAAATTGGACAGACAAGCCCAGATTACAGAACCAGAGAGTACGAGCATCTCATGCCACAGATCATGGAGACCTGCATTAGAAACAATTGTCGAGGCTTGCTAACACAAAAGCAAAGCGGCCATCCGTAGTCTAATTGCGCATTGAGCAGAATAAAAATAGCTAGAATTTTGAAGTTTGACAATACTTTTTCGAGATACCTCCACTGTAACAACTCTTCTTAACATATTCTAAATACACAGTACAATGCCTGGAATAAACATAAAACATCTTAACATTTCTCAGGACATCAGCGAACACAACACTTAGTATACAATGGAATACCAGTTCCATGAACAACATTTACATGATGCCAAACAGACATGTTTTTAGTGATCAGCATAATAGCTGAAAGTTAGTTCTACTTACATGCTCCCAACTGTACATCAACACCACCTATTCATTCGTTTACATGACAATCATACGAGCAGTCTCATTTCCACCAAAAAATGAATGGCCATAGTTACGAAGACCAAACGCTTTAGTCGGAACCTTCAGAATTTTGTTAACGGGACGGGATCCAGCATAGAACTGCTTTCACTGTTATCTTCTGCAATATGTGAATTAGCTGAAAGGGATAGCATGTTTTGTTAGATGCCCAACATCGGTCACGGTCCTTGACAATTCTCTGTCAATCTTCAGGTGATTGATAACTAGAAAGGAAGAAGGCACTCTGATTCTTTTGCAGGAACCTGGCAGCACAATATATCCCGCATTAGTTAAAAATGATAATTGATCACTCTAGTATGAAAATAAGCTAGTAGTAGAATTAAAGATTACACGAATCAACTCATACTAAAAAAAGGAACTGAATTCGTCAAACATGAAAAAGGGAACCAAGGGATGACAATCGTCTTTTCTACTCCCCGCAAAATAGGCTGAGAAGTACAATAGTTGTAAACTCCATTCTTGAAACTTGGAAAATAACATCTGATCATTTTGGTTGTTTATGTTGGCTTTTACACGGTTATTTAGAGAGAACTGAGTTTGTTCAAAGTGTAACTTTCTTTATGTAAAATATTTAGGCACAGAAAAGTTTCTTACAGAATATTTGCTTCTAAAATAACGAACAATCTCTCTTATGGTGAATGCCTGGTTGATGATACCAGAATGTGCTACAGGGACATAGGATGATCTGCGTTTTGTGAAAAGGAGAAAATATGCTAAAATGCAGCTTAAGATATGGATAAACAGGTACTCGGGCATGTCTACAGAGAGGGTTTGGAGATCTAAAACACAAATGACCCTAAAAGAATCAGGGGGTGTTATTGAGGGAGAAACAACAATAAAATCCCAGCCCGGTGCACATTGGCGTCCCCGCAAGGCGAGGGTCCGGGCAAGGGTTCCACCACAAGGGTGAATAGGGGGCAAGGTAATAAAAAGAGTTTCTGGCCAAGGACGGACAGTTTAAGAGGATCAGTTCAATTATACTGAAAGAAAGAACAGAATAATTGGACATTAAAGAAAGTTGTCTATTGATAACAGGAACCAATTACTCCGGATATACTTTTGCTTCTCAGGGAGCTTTTGTAATAGACCATAGATTTTAGATACTCACTTGGTTGCAAAATAGAAAACACGAAGTCCAAGACAGGGGTTACTGGGTTAGCATGGGATTTACTCTCAACTTCGACTCAAGATATAAAATAGGCAGGTTGGGCTTCCATGAAGAGGGTGATGAGGGCATTTTGTATGCGATGAAGACAGTGGTAGGGGACTTCCTGATGCACATTAATTTTTCTCAGCAATGAGGCGAATTGGTTTTCATCTACTGGGGGTATAAGAGCAGTGGAGGGGACACTATATCTCGGCTTTATTCTGTATAATGGTATGAGGTGTTGCATAGGGAAGAAGAGAGAAGTAACTGAAAAGGTTAAAACTGGATAGAGAAGTACTCAGAGTCCAAAAAACAAGTAAATAACTAGTCTGATGAGGAAGCTATTCTTTTGCTTCCAGGATAACTAGTGCTTAAGTGGGTCAAGGTATGAAGATTAACTTGGATATATATGAAAAAGATGGGATTACACTAGACCTAAGTATTGTAGATGAGCAGGCGAATGCGACTGTGACAGATTATTCATTGACTTCGAACACCTTAAACAAATATTTTCCTGAATCTGACTAAACTCATTTACAATCTTTAGTCACGAAATTGCACAGATGGTTTTCCAGAATATCCATAATTCTCCACAGAAGGGTCAGAAGTCTCTTATCTCCTAAAGAGTTTGATTGTTATCTGTTTAAAGAGATCTTCTAACATTCCCAATTGTTTCATGCAACCTGACTCCATACACCCTCTCTCAATGTTCCTTATGGTTGCCTCTCTTTCCTCATTAGATATAACTAGTAACTCTCTAGAATGAGTGGACGTCTTTAGTTACAAATACCAGTCAACACTGGACAGCAAGGGAGATGAGTTTGGAGAGGAGGCAAGGAGTTACGAAAATATGGGACAACACGGTATAAGACCCACAGGGATGATACTCATCAATCTTAGCTTCAGTCCATCAAAGTAATCAAGAAGGGCAAATATTGGGTCTTAAATGCTCGGATGCATCTTTGATAATTAATGTACAAAACTGATCAAAGTCATTAAGGCATAAAACTAAAAGAAGAAGTGAATAAGTGATACATGGCAGCTAGAGCATATGTTTAATCGGAATAGTGTACTGTTCTGGTAAATAAGCTAAAAGGACACTAAAGCACAGATATGCAAATGACACACAGAGGGACAGAGCATGCAAGATCTTTGAATTTTAGTACCACTAAAACCACAATCTCAGAGTGCCTAGACATAAGACTTTCGTTCTGAAAAAATGTATTATACTGCTGACAGGTACTCATTATAATATCGTTATCCGAATATATGAGGAGAAAATAACGAAAGAATATTGTAAAAAAAACATTTGAAGAGTAGCCCCTTCCATGCCCAACAAAATTGAAACATGAATATGCATTTACAAATAGAAAGGATAAGATCGATATATCCATACTTGAGAAAGTCCAGTAAATTCTGCTGTAACTCCACTAGTGTCTCCTTTTCAATGTTCAGCTCATACAATAGTGCCGGCAATTTCACTGCAGCAGAAAGGATCAATTGCCACAAAAATAGACAACACATTGAGGTGACATATCACTCACAGTAAAATTTAGCTACACTAAGATTAATTGAGTTGACCGAAATATATATACACCAACAAATACGTGATGGAGGAGACCATACCAAACAAGCGCAGAAGATGCTCGGCACCATATATTGCTGATGGAAAGGGACAAGATGAATTCTCAATAATTGCTTCCTGGTACTGCTGACGTTCTTTGTTATATAGAAGCAGGACAGGTAGAGCTTTATTGAAATAGACACACAACCCATTCAAAACTTCTCCAAAGGACTCAGCTATCCTATTTTCACAAGATATAAAAGAATGGTCACTCAAAGAGTCAAAAGTATTACAGCAGAACTAACTTCCTGTGTTCAACAGAGAAATTAGTTAAAAGAAAGTTGGTTTCCCCTGAAATTTGATATTTTCTAGCTGAGTACGGCATTTTGATGTCACCACATGACGAGAAGATCATTTTTAAAAAGAAAGATAATGAGAATTACATTGAAATAAATGAACCCTCTCCCCCCAATAACATTAAAAGGTACACCACAGTCCACAGGAAACAAGAAGAAAATTATACAGTTTTACTACATGACAAGAAATGGTATGTAAACAAAAGAAAATGTATCAAACTACATTGACAGTGTTATTCTAGTCTACTTTATTAACATCAGAACAGGAGAGTGCCTACAACCATCAACCATGCCACAGTGTATGTTTCTGAGAGAGAACACAATACAGAGAGAGATTGCCCAAACATTCTTGGTAAAATTAAATGAACTATCACCACCCCAACTCACTGTAAATGAGAGCTAGTCCAATAAACTGTACAGGGATTGCATGACTCCATGAAACAGGCACGGTTCTAAGGACTGATTCAACTCTGACAAGGTATGCAAACCTCGCCTAGTAGAAGCTATGTTGCTCAGACTCGGGTACGGGTGTCGGGTGCGGGTACGGATCCGAGTGTCCGATACTCCAATCTTGAAAATTTCAGACACGGGGACACTGTCCAAAACTTAAGACACGGGTACGGGGATACGGCTTAATAATATTTTTAGGAGAAAATATATTGTTCTTCCACCGGAGGGAAAGTTTTTGAAGCAATATATTTGAGAAAGTATAAAAGCAGTAACAAATAAAAGATCCAGGAAACATATCTCTAGAATTATGGAGTATATTTATTTAAAGGAAACAAATCTTTTAGACAATTATTTAGAGGAACGCATATGATTTATAATATTTTAGAGGATTTCTTTCACCGGATATATTTCACCAAAATAGCTTTTCCCTGATTTAATTATTGCACTTTCTTAATTTCGGCAATTTGTTTTCGGCAGCCGTGTCCTTACTGGCCGGATCCCGTACCCGGATCTGTGTCGGGTCGGGTCGACCCGGGTACGGCGGCCTAATTGCCGTGTCGAAGTAACACAGGTAGAAGCATATGCAGTAATATTCCATTGGAATGGCAACAACTGGGCAAATAAAGTAACCGAATGGAAGATGGCGTAGGCACCCCGCACCCGATAGCATACTAGTAACACATTAAGGTAACAGACAAATCTGAAAGTGTTGGCACAAACTGGTTTAAGAAATAAGGAATATGCGTATACATTCAACAACATTTATAACCACGACTCCAAAGCAGTAACAGGATATCAAGACAAACACTTACACGTCCTCCTTCTTTCCTTTGTAATCACGATACTTTTCCATTATAGCATCAACATTGGGAGTTCGTGGAAGTCTGACTAGCTGCAGAAGCAGACATCAGATCAGAAAGAGATCAGAGATTATAAAAGAGTAATACCAAACTTAAGTTTTTTGAAATAAATACCAAACTTAAGTTAAAGTAAGATATTAGCACATAAGAAAGAGGTAAGTTGGTAGAACCTCACTTCTTCATCTTTTATTTCTACAGAGCTATAAATCACTAGCAGACAGCATGGAACACGAACTGGATATGAGAAAGATTCAGTTTTCCTTCCTGTCTATCTGTAACTAAAACCCAATTCCAAAACAAAATCAACTATTTAGAAAAGCATCAACTGTTTCACTTTTTATTTTAGGCATCATTTACAGAACTTAATTGCTAAATCACTTCTCTTTCCACACTGATACACTCTCACTTCGAATGACTTAATAATTCATTATTGCAATAAAAAATATCGCAGCGTCAATAGAGTACTTAAAGGATAGGGTTGCACTTTCGAGAAGCTTTCCTATCATCTTAGATAATTGCAAGTTTACCCAGCTGCCTTCACACAAAGCTAAAAGTTGGAGTCATGCAGAAAACTCACAAGGGCAAATATTAAGAAAATAATATACACGGTAATGTGGTAGCTTACTACTTCCCCAGATTGGAGGTTTGGGGGTTCAAATCTTACCATACAAGTTGAACGGAATGTTGCAGTAGGCCCCATTGTGTCGTCTCCTGCTGGGTTAATTCCCTGTTTCCAACTGCAGGCTCTCACTATGATAGGAGCCCCTAATAACCCCCATGGCCAATAACTAGCTATTAAGAAAAAAGAATGATGCACAATGTAGACACTGTCTCTAATTATCATACCTAGACACCAACTCTTTGTCAGGATACCTTAAACATTAAACACACAAGTGTGTTACATCAGAAAAAAAGAAATTCTCCACACAACTTTCTACTGACAAGGTGGAACATTGGCAAGAGTCTTATCATATTCACGCAGCAGTTAACATGGTTTGTGGAAAAACAATGATTGAAGCGACACGAAGGGGAATATGGCATGCAGAAAAGGAGGTCTACCCACAATACCAATTTTGCTCGGACTTTATCTACAACCACATGAGTCCTTCTCAAGAGATAACACTTGACTCTGACTATGCAGAAGGCAGAGTTTGAACTCTTGAGACACACAAGCGCAAAAGACCAACAGGTGGTTATAAATTTCTCAATCCCATTGTGCCATACTTCAAAGGTAATAGTTTTGCTAATTAAATACGTCCTTTGCTGCAATGGTGAGGATCATATCATTGGCTTTATAATGAGTACAGGCCACAAACAGATGGCATTGGTAGACAAATGTTGACAACATGACGTTGACAAAGAGAGCCTTGTTAATCATTCATCAAAGATCCAATCATATCTTATGTTCCCACTTCCCAAGAGCCGCATATATCTAAGGATTCCTCTTCAGTAAGCGTTCAAGACGGAAAACCTATATAATGACGCCCATATGTGACTCCTCTACTATAGGACGACATTTCAAACAGTGGCCTTTTTAAAAGAACTGATCCCCACAAGTTCTAATTGCAGACGTCAAAAACTGGTGTTCTCTTTAGTTTTCGTATCTTAAACTTTATATAGCATTGAACTGTAAACACACGTTTATGCCTTGTGATGTTTCGGGAGTTACAGAGAAATATAATATTAATAATATGCTAAGGATTACATTGCCCTTTGTTATGATTTCCTTATCTGCATAAAAAAGATAGAGATGCTATTGAGAGAGAGAGAGAGTGGACAAAAATAAGAAGATAGGATATCCCCAGACTTTGAGAAGAAGAAAGGGTGCACTTTTGTCGACTTGTTGCGAAGGCTGTTAGGTTTCCACATCAATATGGGACGAATTGTGGACAAGATGATTGAGCAAAGAACAATATAAGTGTTTTGCTGTGCGGCAAATGGCGCATAAAGGAATTAGTGGGCTTGGAAATTTGATGTTGTCCGTACAGAGTTTTGATCATAGTATCATTGGATTTTTCGCCTATCCTCGTTGTTTTCCTCATTTTTAGTTTAAGGAAACAACTTACTGATCAAGTGATGAAATAATCAAAATATTCAACTGTGAAGCAATACCTCAGTGTCCCATGGATGCATATTCTGAACAGAGAAATTATTTCAGAAAAAAAGAGGTTACCATGAACAAGAGGTCAAAGTGGTTTAGAGTAGTGGCACGCATATGAGATTCTACAGAGCAAGTCTCAGACTTGGAGATATTATTTCGAGTATTTAAAACAAATGAGCTTTACAAATATAGATGTATATGATTAATGCTTTCATTTTACCACTTCAGAGGTGATAAAATCACCCAGTGAAGGGTAGATAGGACAAAGAATGCACACCACTCTGCAAGCATGATGCATGTCAAAGCGAAAGAATGCTAATGTGGGTAACTAGGTTCGACCGAATTATGTGCGACGAAAGCATGGACTTGTGATCATTACTAAGAGCATTCACAACCATGACACAAAACAAAAAGAAACGAAACGAAATTCCACAACCATGACACAAAGTCATTCATTAGGTGATAGGCAATTTTTTTCTATCAAGAAATGATATAAATAAGGGGCTGTTTGGTTGGGGGGGCTTGAAGAAAGGGAAAGGAAATGCAAACCCCTCAATCTCTTTATGGTTGTTTGATTGCTAATTTTAGTCATTCCCTTTCCCCAAATGTTTTGTATCAATTACCCCTAATTCCTCTACTTTCATTCCCTCACCCCGAAGGGTTTTAATGATTATCCTATTTTCGGTTTCACCTTCCACCCACAAAGCAACCCCCACCACTATCATCCACCAACGGCAACAGAGGACACCACCATGCATTCACCTCCACCTACAACCCAACACCAGTATCCGTGCATGTTCCACCGCCAACAACCCAAACCACCACCGCACAACTTACATCTCCAACTCAACACCACTATCCACCACATATATAACCACCAATAATCCACAAAACAACTACACCCATCTACCACATTTTTCGTCTCACAACCCCCCCCCCCTCCCAAAAGTACTGCTGTAGCGCACAACCACCACCTCCAACTTAACACCGCCGATTTTGCATACAAATCAAGATCTTGTTTTCACCACTGCTAGTCTACTACCCTCGAAATCAGAAGACAAAGAGGAAGAAGGTGAGACTAATAACAAACTACAAGGGGACGAGGAATCATCGGACGGAGGCGGCAATGACGGATGGTTGGAGGACGGCTACGGAATTTCACTCTTATAAAGAAAATTTCTCGGGTTATCCGAACAGCGATGTCAAACATATTAGACGAAGGTGGAGGTGGATGGATTGAACGACGGCGACGATGATATTTTGGGACTCATTTTGAGAGTTGTTTAAAGATATAGGCTTAAAATCGTTGAAAGCATACATAAAGCTTTATACATCAGTCTACTTCTGTACTTTTGTTCTCATATGAGCCTCCATTTGTGTCTCTTCTATGAGAATGGCATTGCTCTCAATATAGACAAACACCGTTTAAGGACGGTTACATTCCAAGGAGACCTCCTTTGACTTGATACAGAGACACCACGAGAAAGAGTGAAGCAGTGTTCCATCAGGTGTTCCCAGAGACACTTGATAGAAACCAAACAAAGTACTCACATTCAATTTATTTCCAGCTCTTTTTTGCAGGGAAATTGGTCTAAAAATGGAGCACAGAAGACCAATAAATCTACGAGAAAGAGTGAAGCAGTGTTCCATCAGGTGTTCCCAGAGACACTTGATAGAAACCAAACAAAGTACTCACATTC
>JBBYHQ010295646.1:0-20986 GCA_038382645.1 Spergularia azorica
TTTTTTTTTTTAATTATGAAGGAAGCGAGAAAATAATTAGAGAAGGGTGACGTGTAAAAAAAGTGAGAGATCAAACAGTTGTACGACACCTCACTGATGACCTGGCTTTTTTTTTTAGTTAGGCTTTCATATGCTGCCACGTGGGGCGTGGATGTTAGACAATTAAAGTATAAGTATAGATAAACATGAATAACAATAATTAAAACAAGACAAATGACAATAAATAAAAGGGAGAAGAATTGTTACCCAAATGAGGTATTAAAGAGAGGAGATTAATGTATTAAACTTGAATTCTATTGAAAATAAAGCTTGACAATTGTTGCAATAATCTTTGATAAGATGAAAGATGAAAAGATGAAAGAATTACAAAGTTGGAGAAGCCGAAGCTCAAAACTAGAAGAGAGAGAGTTTTGATCTCCTTTCAATTAACCTGAAAAATATCTAAGAAAATGAAAAGGAAAAAAAGGCCCCCCACTCAACTAGGTTAGGTGGGTATTTATAGTGTACAAAAGGAAAGGACGAAAAAACGAGTCAAAAAGCAATACGGAGCATCCGCTCGACAAGGCGCTCGGTGAGCGGATATATGCGCTCGCCGACCGGACTTATACGCTCGGCCGAGCGTTTATGCGCTCGGCCGAGCGGGGGACATGCTCTTGGGTGCCTATCCGCTTGGTCAACCGCTCGACGAGCGGTCAAAAACTGGCGCGCGCACTTGACTTTGGAAGCCCTTATTTCAATTGTTTTTTGGTCAAATTGGGCTTATAATATATCCTTGGAAAGTTAACGAGATAACTTTCACCTCCAACTCGAATTATCCCAATATCTGCTCTAAAACTTGAGATGTGACCGTTTGAAATTACCCACTTGCGTGTTAAGTCTTCAAATCATGTGTTTACCCTCTCTTTGATTCCAAGCTTATATTATCATCCCTTACTCTCGAATTCCATGCCTAGGGTCCTGCTCTAAGCTCTATCTCCTCTATTTGGCTCTCCAATGACTCGGGCTCCGCTCCAACATGCTCCGTAGGTGTCCCTACAAAAGCCAAAAGCACACCTCAGAACCCGATTCTCGCACAAAATAGGAAATGAACTAGAATTTGCAAAACGACATTAAATTGAGCAAAGACAAACACATATATGAAAAGAGCAGAAAAACAACAATAAAATCGTCAAAAGTATGAGATGGGAGAGCAAGAATCACATGAAAAGGGGACAAATTAGTCATATATCAGAGAGTTGTCTTAGTATAGGTGATGTAACACCCCATGGTTATGGAAATTGGTTTATGAAAATTGGTTTGTCCCACATTAAAAAACTAAAACTTTTATGATATGCTATCATTATATTACCAAAAGGGCGTTAACCTTTCAAACTCTACGAGGGGATTTACGGGCTTAACGAGTGACTACTCATCTTATTGAATTGTGTTGCGACAAATGGTAGGTCTAGCTATTACAGGTGACCTCATGATAAGTTTCCCAAAGCGCGCATGAGTAAGGTCAAAAAGCGCTGGAAGGACCCGTGTTGATCTGTGAGATCTTTACACACCCTGACAAGCTGCCATAGGTAACTACTTATGGTTCAAGGGATAAGGTGGGGTGTAACAAATGGTATCAGAGCAACCCCGCGACCGCCAGTTGATCATGTGGTCATGAGTGCCCAGGTTAGCCGCCTGGTTGGGAAAAGATCCTCGAGCTGGACTACTGTTAGATGTCAGGCGCAACGAGAAAGTTGCTTTCTTAAGAGGGATGGGTGTAATACCCCTGATATTAGAGGAGGTTTAAAGAGAGAAAAAAGGACTCCTATGAGTGCTTAGAATGAGTGATAGTGCTACTCATACCAACAAGGTCGACTTTTCTATTAGGAAACCCACGTGCTAAGAACTTCATAGTTAAGAATGTTTGTTGGAGAGTAGTTTTAGGATGGGTGACCTCCTAGCGAAGTTTCCCAAGATGATCATGAGTGAGATCAAAATGCGTCAGAAGGACCCGTGTTGGTTTGTGAGGTCAATACACAGCCTGACAAGCTGCTATAGGTGACTACTTTCGATTTAGGTGATGAGACAAGGTGTTACAGACGAGGCGAATATTTGGAACCGCATTTGGGGTTTGGAGGTACCACCAAAAGTTAGGACATTCGTGTGGCTATTGTGTAGAGGCGCTACCCCGACACAAAAGAATATTCAACGATGTATTTCTAAAGCACATGTCCTATGTCCGAGATATGGAGTGGCGATAGAAAGTGAAGTCCACGCAATTGTGTGGTGCCCGAGAATCTTAAGAGTATGGGAGGAGATGGGCGTGGGTATCGACACACCGGAGTAGGAAGGGTGATGAACGGGGTTAGAGTTGATGGAGAGATGGCAGAGAATGGAGGATGAGGGTGGAGTAGAATAAAGAGCTCGAGTTGGTGGTTGTGAATTGTGATGGCTCAGGCGTATAGAATGCGAGAAATGAGGTGTTACCTGGGGGATGAGGCCGTGGGGGGCCAGATTGCTAGCCGAGCAGTAAGTTTTTTCCTACCTACAAGGAGGCCAAGGAGGGGACGAAGGGAGGTGAGAGTAGAGTAGGTGCAGCTTGCTTGGGTGGCAAAATAAACGTTGATGGTGCAACGTTTCGTGATTCGGGGACGGGTATGGGGATGGTGGTGCAAGAGAGCGAAAACGAGGTAAAAAGGGTGGCTTGCTGGCATGTGAGGGAGCTTTGGGAGCTGTGTATAGTGGAGGCGAAAGCGGCGCTGTTGGGGTTGCAAATGGCGTGGCAACAAGGCGAGAACTACATCATCTTGGCTTCCGATTCTTAGAACTCATATCGACTATGAAGTTGAACCCCTTTCCTTCTAGCTATTTTGGTCTTATGTCGCTTGATGTTTTTAATTCTTCGCGTCATTTCTCTTTTTGTTCCTTTAACTATATTTGTAGATTAGGAAATAGAGCTGCTCATATTACGCCAGCTGAATACTATACTAGAGTGTTGGTTGATACCGGTGCTTCAAATGTACTCGATATTGCAGTTTCGGATTTCATTGTTGGAGCTACGTAATCTATAAAGGTTACATTTCGAAAAAAAAAAATTTGAGGGAAATCGAGGGAAGACGTAAAAATGGAATAAAATTTCATGTGTTCCGATGTGAAATCTTGGCAACACAGTATTGAAGTCAACATCAACATCCCCTCTTTGTGTAAAGAGAACATGAAACATAAGGCCATCAGTTATCATGCCAACAATTTTAATTCAGTCATCTCTTTCTAACACTTTCTCTCTCATCTACCCAATTTTCAGTCATACATTCTCTTATAATCATGAATGAAATATTCATTTATCCTATACCCTACGTGACCCGTTTATATATTATTTTCCTGTTTCACGAAATTTTGCATATAGAATGATTCTCATGTTATTCATGGAGTGAATGAATTGTATCGTGGTAATGAGTTCTTTTTGTATTCATCCCATGAATATGTCAATGAATGAGAAAACGAAATCTCAGGGTAACAGATGCCCTAAGGGCTAGCAGCCTTACGGTAGCTCCAACAAGCATCCCAAAACTTCGAGGTCTTCCCTTGGAATATAGTTTTGCCTTCGGATTCAAGGAGCATGTCCGACAACCTCCTCAGGACCATTTAATTTTCGAAACATAATTGTGCTGTCTCATCACCATACTCAGACAAGCTTGCCAATCACCAGACCTAGATACTATCCGTGAGAAGTCCAGAACAACGTAGAACTTGCAGCTGGTGGTAGTTCTTGAGATACCATTACTAAGTTGCAAAGGTAGTAAAATATCGCCTATGATACTTCATGCATAATGAGAACTTGCTAATTCACTAACAAATTTGATGTAGAAAGAATGGTTGTGTCCACATGAATTCCTTGACTTCAGGTTTGCCATCTCTAAAATATATGGCAACATTAGTAATCAAGTAATGCAGTAAAGACCATCATGTACATGAGAGAACCTGAAGATTCTGAAAACTCAATTATGTTGCTCGAATCTAACAACAAGACAGGTGATATTGTCGGAACTCCCTCTAGCAAAAGCTTCCACGGTGAGTTTTCTAGATGCCTGTTCAGGGTCCGTTATGTCCTGCACAATGGAGACAGCATCCTGTAGAAGCGAATAATGCATCCATGATCAGTTACAGCCCGAAATAAGAAAGTAGCAACATGAGAGCAAGTGCAAACGTTATCAGAACTAAATTTGCTCAAAAAGTAATCCACACTTCTTCCATTTCTTCCATTATCTTACATACTACACCTTTATGGAAGAAGTGACTTTATTTTACCCACTCTTTTCCACACGATATTTTGAAAAAGGTTACCAAAACAATATCCGAGCCCCCCCTCCCTTACCCAGCCTTATGAAGGGAGCCTTTGGGGCGCTGGGGTATGTCGTTATTTATTAAAGAAGAAAATGTTTTAGGAGGACACACAATTTCCCCATATATCTGTAACAACTAACAAGAATATTGGCTACAGCAGCTCTTGTATCCTTCACATTACGATTACAAAAGGGGTTGCTGCAGGTTGATCCATAAATGGAAAGGACACGTAATTTTCTATACTTAAACAGATTGGGAGACAGCTGAAAAAGAAAATTTACTGATTGAACTGTACAATTGTCACAAGACATACCTTATTCGAGATGACATTCCAAAGCCCGTCACTCGCTATAATTATAAAATCTACACCAGTGATCTCTTGCTCCTAAGAAACAAAATATAGCAAAAGGGAGTCAACTTAACAGGTTTGCAAAAATCGTACACTTGTGAAGTTGTGAGTATATCCACAACAAGTTTGCCCAACCAAAAACTAAAATAAAATAAATAAAGGCGCAAGGAAAGCTAGCCTCCTGAACCAGATCAGTCACCTTAGAAGATGAGTAGTAGTCAATTTACAAGCTAAAAAAATCACATTAACCCTTTTTCTTTCCTCGACAAGCAACAATCTTCTTCATTCGCGGGACACAATAGAAATGGTGAATCTCGAGTATTAAATAATAAATACTCATTCCCAAATATCCATCTCATTGGCGACCTATCTGACAAAGTAAGAAATGAAGAGTGATCCTCATATAATTCTCAGCTTAGCTAGAGTTGATTACCTGGATTTCTGGTTCAGCAGTCACATACTGCTTGAGTAATCTGTCTCCAAATGCACGAGAAACAGCAAGTACTCCTCCAACTCTCCACGTCCCTGTGGAACATTAGAATGGTTAGAATATTACAGCATGGCGACTTCCTAAAGATGAACTTGACAACATCATAGATACTTTAGATAAACTGGAAACTCAAAATAGAACCTACCTGCCCAAATTACAAAGCCTCCAGCCTTTTCAATTCTCTGACGTTCATCAGATCTATCAGGCTTATGGTCCACTGACAATGGAACAGCTGCAGTAAAACACATTTTAAATCAATTAACATCAAGTAGGTACGATTTTTAGCAGTCCCTCTTATAGCCTGTCATAAAATTTCACAACTCTCTCTCTCTCTCTCTCTCTCGCATTCACACAAACACAACTAAATTCTACTGGCAAGGTGTTACTGATTTCATCAAACTAATTATTTTCACACAAGTAGACTGAAAATGCTTTATTATAGTCGGATACCAACTCACCCGATCCATCTCTGCTGGCAACTACTCTGGAATCCCCTACGTTAGCAACAAGCAAGCGTTCACCAATTAATAAGGCGGTAGATGCAGTTGACCCTGCATCCTTTTGCTTTCCTTTCTCCTCACTGAGGAAATTGTCATCTGTCTGCTTATATGCTTCAACTGCAATGTGAACAAGAAACAGTATCCAGTAAAAATGAAATCCTCAATGAAATTACATTGCAGATGTAAACAGACAACTGCATTCAGAAATATAAGTTTAGCATTCATACCAATAGCAAGTTTTGTGTCTTTGATAAAGTCTGGATGGCTGCACAAATTTTCAAATAAATTGTTCTTCAGATATTCAGCAGTTCGGGAACCCCCATGACCTAGTTGCAAAACAAAAACATAATTTTAGACCAACTTAATCAAGCTACTGAGTGATAGAAGTTTGTAACGGCATCCCCCATGGAAGCACCGTCTCGTGCAGAATTGCAAAGGGTAAAAGAGATGATGTACAATTAAAGCATGAACGTATGGATATATGTCATATATCATCTAGATGAATCAAAAGGTCAAACATACCATCGAAAACACCAAAAAATGCCACCATTTGACCATCAACCTCAGATATCCTTGTCTCAAAATAATCTTCCATTGAGGCTCTTTTTCCTTTGAAAGTAGAGTATCCATAGCTGAACCTTATATTGTGATTTCCAGCTAGAAAGCTGGCAGAGAAAAATCCATTAGTCCCCAACCACATTACTAAGGAAAGGGAGTCTCAAAGGATAGGCTCCGCACCCATATATTCATCATTTTAAACACTCCAAAAGGCTTTCAAACAAAATGGATATATATCTAAATAGACATTCCATTGTAAAAGGTTTGACGCTAGACAATAAGGGTTCCTTGCGATGAGGCCCAAGGTGTGGGCCTCTGGAAGTGAGGCACGCTGTTTTTGTATAACAAGCTAGTATTTCTGGTATATTTTGTGCAGCAGTATCCCTTATTGGTATATAAAGAGAAGAACATGTAAAAATATGACCCAACAGATAAAGAGGCTTAGAGAAGTAAAACAAAAAGAACAAGAAAAAAGAAAATACAGAATTAACAGAGAAATATGTCCTAGATCTGCATCAGGTGAGGCTCCTCCGTGCTTTTCATGGAACTGTGAACCTCAGGTCTGAGGGTATTTTTTTTTTCCTGGCACCTCACTAGGGCTTATGCCTGAGGCACAGTTGTTCAAGCTAAGATTACCGGTGTGCGACCACATGGAGCAGATTCAGACACACAATAGACAATAAGCTGGGAGTAACACTCTAAGAAAGTAACGGAGTCACTCTTGACTCTTGACTCCTGACTCCTGGGCCACTGGATGCTACTCCAATAGAGGTGTCAAACGGTTACAATAGTTCCAAGATGCCTTGAGCAGAGGTCAAAAGTTTCACACAGGTTTCATCAAATAGACAAATGAATCTATCCCCACAAAACAAAGTTACAGTAGTCTGAGATTAACATTCTGTACTGCTAACAAGTCCTACAATCTACTACACAAGACAATCTGACTAGCAGTTGAAAACATAACAAATTTGAGTAAACTTCATGCTACAAAATGAAGCCACTTCAGTCTTCAAGATAATCACAAGTATTGGCCCGATATACTCAAATCTATCACAGAATATCAGGCAAAGGTCTCTAGCATAAAATATCCATCAACTGTTCTCAGTAAACTCGAGAAAAGCATCGCCCTAGCCGGCTAGCCCACTGGCAATGTCATATAGCAACAGCTAAGCAATCTCCCACATCATAAACCCATCTTAGCCTCATCCTTACACCGAGAGTAAAGGGCAGCCCGGTGCACATTGGCGTCCCCGCTAAGCGAGGGTCCGGGGAAGGGTCCCACCACAAGATCCTTACACCGAGAGTATGAATCGAAAATCGACAATATACACTCATCCCTCTCCTCTTTGAGCTCCTCAAATTAATCTCATGTCTCATCAATGTGTAGCTGACATACCTCCACTATAAAGTCCCACAAAGCGTAATCAATAATGTATATCAATATGATCCTAATTATGCCTGTCTAAGGTACTCATCCATCCCCCCCCCCCCAATCCTCTATCCTCTTTCTGTTTCCTGGTTTGATAAGCTAACAGTATTGCGTCCAACTTTCTGCAAACATTACCAATTCACATGACAAATTTCAACATGATCACATCATATATTCACCAACCAAAATAAAACCAAAGTCAAGCATAGCTTATAAAGCAAGTCACCCATATTCCCTCAAAACAAAACAACAAAAAGCTCCAAACTTTGTCAACTTTCACACGATCCAACACTAACCCACTTTCTCAAACTACACAAAATAAAAAATTCATGAACCAACATTTTAAAAAACTAAAGAAAACCCACCAAAATTCCTGTAAAAAATTCATGAACAAACAATTCAAAAAACAAAATCAAGTAGAATATAACCTGATACCGCCACCACTGAAGGGAGCGTCAGGGTCACGACTGGTCATTGCGGATTGCGGTGGCGTAAGTGATACGGAAGCTGGAGATTCTAGAGGAGATGATGATAAAGAAGATAGTGATGGTTTTTGGGAAGCTTCTGAATAAGAAGCAGCTGCATCCCCAGTAGAATGCGAGGAAGAAGATGGAGGCGTTGGATTGCTGGGTTCAGAGTTGCGTGAAGAAGAAGAATCAGAAGAACAAGTGTTGTTGCTTGTTGTATTCATGCTCTTTGTTCAATCAAGCTCTGATTCAGTTCTTTGTCGGGGCCAATACTCAAATTCCTTTGAATTCTTCTTTCGTTTTTTTTTTTTTGTTTTTTACGATTTTTTTTTTAAATAAATCTCAAGTGGAGTACACTCCGTTTGATAGGTTATGTCTATTTTCTCGTTTTCACCCAATTTCCCTGGATTTGAATGAGGATGATATCGTTTATCGACTATCGAGCCCAACTCGTACCACCTGGTACGGTGTAGGATTCAAAGTTTTTTTCATCTACGTATTTTGCTTTTATAAATTTTGATATTTTTATCTTGTCTTCAGGTTTCGTTCAATTAGTTTTAGCTATGTTCGTAGGGTAGGAAATAAGGTTGTACAGTGTGAGGCTCACTAACGTGATAGAGTACTCTATTCGTGTTTGGGTAGACACTACTTCAGCCATTGTACTTGATTCGGTAGTTACGGACTTTGTAGCTGTTTTGCAAGTAGTTCTCATTTTTTCATTTTCCCTTAAAATAAGTAACTTAACCAAATTAACTAATGAAACCGCCATGTACATAGAATTGTCAACTCGCACGACAGTTCTATGCGTATATACTCCGTATAGTATAAACTCGATCTTGTCACATCACAACACACCCAACTAGGATGAAAATTTATGTGCTTTATTACATCATGTTTAGGACAAGAAAGTCAATGACCTCAACGAAAACTAAGTCAACTTCTTTTGGGTTAGTTTATTTGGCAGCGCGGACGTACACAAATGGCTAGTGCTTGCACACTTGCACTACTTCCGGGTCAGCGAGACGGAGATGAAGATCCTAGAGAAAGTGAAAGTGTTCACATAAAAAAGAGCAGAACAAGCTTGACTTAGGCGGAAGAGGAACCACACAGTTGGGAACACTATATTCAGGGAATTTTATGTGGTCACATTCGGCATTATCAACTGCCAATTCGAGCTCTCATTTTGGGTCACTTATCAATGGCAGATTATGTTGTTAGAGCGATGCACTACATGTTTTTGGACGTTGTCAAATGAGACATAAAAAATCGCCGGGATATGTTCCCGTAGTATATATATCACCTGTGAGATATTTACATGTGTTTACAAAATGAGGACGCAATAAAGACTGTAACATAAGATTCTAGGAGTAAGCTCAAAAAAAAAAAAAAAAAAAACTATAGCTGCTTATATTTACAGGAAGCTACATTATACACAAACCATCGTTTACCTATTTTAGTTTACTTTGGTGAAGAACGTGCACATTTCCCCAACCTCTTTCTTTCCCCTGCTCGATTGTAGAGGACAGAACTCTAAGAAAATAATCTGCTTCTTCGGTGATAGCTAGCTCCAAGCTTGTCTGAAAGAGTGGGAGCGGGGTTGGAGTATCACGCCAACGCTTCATCCTAACTCCAGTTCGCCTATGGTGATGTTGATTTTGCCCAAGAGGTGTTTCTGAGCTGCTTCCAACAATGTGCACAACACCTTCGTCGATGTCAACATGTATCACACTCTCCAAAGAAATTTCAACCACCACAATCCATTCCGGCTCTGCAACAATGCCTCGAAAGTTGGGTTTGCCCAAATCTATTAGACTGGAACATTCGACTATAACGATGTGTTTTTCTGTAAGAATTACAAACTTCCCAGCATCCTTCAGTGATTTACAGATTACTAAGGCCTCGTCCCTATATTTGGAACCATCTTCAACCTCTGACAGTACAGCAGTTCCAATTTCCTCCTCCCAAGAATAAGGCCTGAGGGGTAGTTCTGCGCTCAGAGACCGAGGAAGGCGAACTCGTAGGCTGTGGTTTCTCATTCTATGAACTCTACTCCGGTTCCTTATACTTTGCGCAGTCTTTCCAGTAGCTTCAAGCACACTCGCAGCAGGTTTTGCCACAAGTCCAGTGATGCCTAAAGCAAACCCTGCATTAAGTGGCAAGTTTTATTATTAGATAAACCTTTTTTTTTTTTTTTGACAGGTTATTATTCGATAAACCTTAGTATTCTTTCTATTATCTTTTTTATATTCATTATTACTACTGCTAGTGCTGTTCCTACAGCCTCAAGAATGTCATTTCAGAACTTTAAAGAAAGAACAACGATCTAAGAACTGGAATGAGTAGTACAATGCTGATGCCCACAAAGCCACACCGCTTCACTCATCCCTCCACTCCTACAGCCAAACACCACTAATCCAAGTGAGAAGCTACAGGGAGCCAGCCCTGGGTCAGACCTGATTGCCTCTTATTTCTCTCTGTCATACTTAATCTGTTGTCTGGTTTCTCCCCATTAACAGGCCAACAAGAGAGAGAAAGAAAGGACATGGAGATAAAACGCAGAAAAGACAGATGAAGGGAGCCGAGGGCTAGGTGGATGAGGTTGATGTATATGGATACAAATAATGGACAGAGGCCAACAAGCACAACACATTGGCCCTATACAATTTGTGGCCTCGCCTTTCACTTAGTGTAAAGGGAGAGGGAAAGAAACTTCTAGTCTCCCAACAAAAAATTCGCATAGTAAACTCCATGAGTTATGGCAACTTGGTTATGGATGGCAACTTGGTAAGAGGTGCAATTGTCCCCATTTTGAAAATGCTATCTGTTGAACGACTTATGTTATCATCTAAATTCTGATTGACATCTTTGAACATCAAACTTGTGTACTTTGTTTAGACATGGAATCTTAAGCAGACTGAAACAGTACCAAGACAACTTTATCAAAGGGAGAAATACCTGACAAAACCCCAGGAAGTCCATGTTTCTCGGCTCCTCTAATTGGAGACTGGAGGAGACCAGTGAGTCCCTATCAGAAAGAGAAGGAACAAGTCGATCACAAAGGTTTCCCCACTTGAAAAAGTTTCGACAAATAAATTTGAAATGGAAAGACCTCACAATCTTTAACATACCTCAAGCAGTTCATTGATAACACCTTTACTGTGAGGATATCCTGCCACCCTCTGTTTTTCTGGTTTTGTAATATCATGGTCATCAAATGTAAAAGCAAGAACTCCCTACAAGTAGCATAGTTGCTGATTACTAAAAGCGCCAGATATCTACAAGTACCATGCCTGAATTTGAGAATAGTGTACCTTATGCGCAGCTTTGCTGAACTGTGTAGCTGTGTCACTTATAGCATACATTGTGTTGCTAAGCAGACTACTAGTTCCTTGAGCCATTCCTGAGATTAGTCCTGAAGGACTCTGCCAGAAAGTAACCATCTCTGATAAGAAAAGAGTCCTGCTCTTTACACAAAAAAAGATATGCACAATAATTTACATCGACCAGAGTACCCCTTGAACTTGAAAAAAAAATTCATTCAGTATGTTTCCCTTTCCCATTTGTTTCTCTCTCTTCTGATCTTTTGTCTCAAGAAATTACATCCTCCTCGACTGTAGTTGTACAGATTTCATACCTTCGTCCTTTACAAACCTAGAAATTCCCAAAATTCCAATCTGATATCACACCTTCATCTTCTACAAACCCAGAAACTGAAAATTTTCCCCAAATTCGACAAACCTAGAAACCCCAAATTCGTCCAACCGAGAAATTTTCTGGTTGATGAGAGAGGAGAAGTTATTGTTAGGATGATGACTTATTGAATGAGTTTATCTGATCTCATGAAAGATTGAAGAGAGATGGAGAAAGTGGAGTGAGAAAAAGGGGGGTTGGTGCCGGTGGATTGAGAAAATTAGAATAATACTAAGGACAAAATTGTCCATCCGATATTATTGTGCATAGAACAGTGGGATGTGTTGTGCAAAACCAAATCAGGTTATAAAAAAATCACATTTTCTCCAAGGCTACTTCACCAGTTCACCCTCCTTATCCCACAACAAATCGATGAAGACAATGTAACAAGAAAAGCAGGACGACTATGACCATTAAATGCACGGCTGACTGTGAAAGAAATTGTCTCGTTCTTTGTATAAATACCTGCAGAACTCCCTTTGCTGGAACTGATAAGAAGTCCTTGAAGCCCACACCAATGCTTCTAGCGAAGCCAATAGGATTTCCAATTACACCAGCAGAACCAAACACCTGAAGCAAGCATTAGAAACTGTCAACCCGCCAGGTTATGTGTGAGCATCTTCGAGACATGATTGCAATGTAAACATAGTTACTTGACAAGCATCTATCCATGCAAAGTTTTCTCTTCCAGTGAGCAAGACAATTAGATAAGAATGGTACAAAGTACAAATTACCCACAGTTTCATAGACCTGCTTCGGAAAAGTTTTTCACATAATTACAAGTTAAATAAGACATGCAAAGTGTATGTGAATGACCAGTACTATGAGCTGAGGTACTTGTCTTGCGTGCTTAAACGGTGGGAGGTTGCTGTATGCTTCTGCAAACGAAATATAGAAGTCTATTGTCTTCATGCGGGTTGCTGAAACTTCTTCATGAACAACCTTCAGTCCTATGAGTTGAGTCCTTATTTTTTTAATGTTTTTTTTTTCTGGAAGAAAAATAGCTTTAAAATGACAACAGTTCAACAAGACAACTTTTGAGTTTCTGGGAGGTGTAGAAATAAGGGAGAGAAGATGCATTGAAACTGAGAACATCGTTTAGGATTCACGGAGGGAGTATCTGAAGTGGTTGATTAGAAGTAGTGTTGTAATTTTGTCTTTAGGTGCTGCTTTTAGCCCCATTTCTTTCGCTCATATAGACGTCTTTAATCTAAGTTCCAACCTTCTGGCCTCAATTGCTCTATTGTTTGATCTTTTCACCAGTCGTTTGCAGCTTTTCTTTCTTGTTACAGTGTTTTTTAATGGTGATCTGGTTGATATTTTTACTCTTACAATCAATATATGCTATTACAGGGACATACATTTTGCATATCTTGTTTTACATTATGGCTGGTGTTGAAGGCATACTTGTTACAGTGTAATTCTTATTGACGCTCTGTTAAGAGAAGTCCAAAGGTAGTATATGCTTATGCAGCCAAGTTGTCATAGAACCAGTAAGTCTTCATTACCTGCCACCGTGAAATTCGAAACGAAAACAATGGCAGGTTTTGTTTTTAAATAGAATTATATTGCCTATGAGCTCAGGTACTTCCATTGTCTAGGTTTTTATGTTTTTGATGAAGAAGTTGCAGCAACCTGCATGAAAATTATGAAGGATTCTTTTCTCCTTTTTTGTTGGCCAGCAAAGACTATGAACAGATGGTGTCTATTTCAAGTGGAGCAAAAGACACTATAATATGGCTTTGGGACGTACTTGATGCAAACTTGCCCAAACTACACCAGTTCAACGTTTCTATCAGGGTATACCACAAAGTTAGTCACACTGATACATACTGGTGTAAATATAAGTGAAGTAATTATGATTTATGACTATCGTTTCAAAACCAAACAGCAATTATGATGATCATGAAAAAAAGAAAACTGCTATAGCTGATTAAAATAGACTAAAATATTAAGAATGATAAGCAAAAATTACTTCCAACTTCTACTTCAATCACAGATCCATACTAGCTGGCAGGACCACATACCTTGTACATCTCATGAAGAAAGCGTCTGATATAATGCTTAAATAAGATCTCTTGAATTGATTCCAAGCTAGCCATATGATGAGTAATTGTCAGTTCCCTGAGGAAGATCTGTGCCCCCTCAACATCAGCAAAAGCCATTATACCCCTCTGAGAGCAGAAGATAGCAAGTCAAAACAATGAATATTACCCAAGCATTCTACAGAACAGGAATCAGAGGATCCAATATGTTTCTAAGCAATATCAAGCAATGACATTCCTTCCTTTCTTTCAAAACAGCGTCACAAGGGATATAAATAACACGCAAATGTCTGAAAAAGTCTGTGTTGTATAGATCGAGTTGCTTTGCCTCTTATAAAGAAGCAATTAACACACTTTTTACAGTCCAAGTACATAGATTATCTAGCCCCACATCCAGATTTTGTTTCCCAATACAGGAAAACCAAGCAAAGTAGGGAGGGAAATATTTGTAATCCGAAGAACTGTTAGTACGGATATCAACCATTATCCCCTTATTGCAAAAAACGGCAAAAAGATACTATCCTTCATATCTGATAGTTCTCCCCGAGTTACTCGCTCAAGCACATGGAGGTGAAAGAGAACAAATCTTGATCTTTAAAAGCACTACGAAAAAGCACCCTTTTCTATCATCGAAAGCGTACAGCTTTATTTAATGCCTCCCAATCTTCACACTTACATGGATAAAAGAGTCCGCAGATGATAAACCCCCATGTTTGAGCATCCATGGATTGCTAGAAAAGCTGCAGGGCAATAAAAATGCAAATGAGTATGAAAAATCCTCCCTTAAGTTGATTAATAAAAGACCTAACAGACTTTTACAATACCTTAATGTGACCTTAAAAGGAGACACAGAAAATGCTTCCATGTATATCTTGTTTTGACTTCGAGCCAGAAGGAAAATTTTCTGCCAAGGTGCTCCAATTGGAACTATAACTGGCAATGATGTACTACTAGTGCAACAATCAGGAGAATAATCTTTATCCGATGACCGAAGATCTCCATTGGCTCGGAAAAAATCAATATTTGACAAAGCAACAGAATGAGATATGTCTACTACATCTGGCCTTGTCACATCATCCATCCTGTATACTGAAGTTGCTATGTCCGGGTTCAATAAAGGGTTTGTCTTTACAAACTCGAGCAGTTTTAGAAGTAGCTCCAGATCAAGTGCTAGTTGCAGATCTTTAAACCTGCACACATTTGAAAGGTGAACCCCCAGAAGACCAGAACTAACCGAAAATAACAGTCACAATAAAAGCTAGGGCACACACCTTAAGCTGATATGTTCAAATGAAACCAATATCACATCCTTATTCCTCCATTTTGAAGCCGTCAAACAAAATACAGGGTCAGAAGAGCTCCCAGAAGCATAAGGAATCAACCTTTCAGTTTTAGGCTTTAATGCTCCATCCTTTACTCTCACTTGGCTGACAAAACTACTTTTATAGTCATCATCAAATGACAAGAGAACAGGATACGGGGTACCACGCAGTTGGTTATCAATCTGTAAGCATGAGATTTGAAACGAAAATCTCTGTTGCTCCATATCTTGTAGACAATAGACTTCAATTTCGTTTGCGGAAGCATACAGCAACTCCTGGTCACAATAAGAAAAGACAAGACAGAATTCAGAACAAATCTTACGTTGAAAGAAAAGGAAAGGCCATTTCTGATTTAGTACACCAAAACCTGAGGAGATGAGTCCATTATGGAGATTCCAATACAAGATAACTTGATGGATATCTTATCCTTGTATTTGAATGGATTATTCTTCTCTTCTTTAGTTTCCCTTTTCTTCCCAAATATAAGAGAACTCGAATTTTTCACCTCTCCCAAGGCATGACATCCAGAATCTATGATACTGAGCACCTGTAACAAATAAATACACTTATAAGAATACCTGAGAATGGAAGAAAGACACAAACTTTTAATGCCTGCGCTCACTTCGTACCTTCATTGCTCCCTCTGCGTGGACTGATGAAAGCAATGTTCTCTCATGCTTCTGTTACAACAAATAGAGATTTAGGAGGAACACAGAAGCTATGGTGTGCGAGTTTGTCAGTATAAAAAATTTCACACATTTTATCTACAGACTAAAAAGTTACAGAAATTAGATATCGATAAACTTTGGAAAAGGCACGTTCATTACACAAAAGATACCTCTGATGAAACAGATGATGATGACAAACGAACAGGCGCATATTCCTTTATATCATCAAGAGCATATGATCCTACTATGCGCTCACCAGGAACCTTGAGGTAATATATACATTTGTAAGTAGTATTACATATGTATGAATATATCAGATGTGGACAGAGGTGATGTAATTTGTCGAAAAAGACTGCATACCTCAACAATAAGCCGATGTGGATAGTAAGGCTCATCCCAAGCGTAAGGGCATGACGTGTATGGATGGACTATAGTTTCAAGAGTTTCACACTTATGCTGATAAATTCTCAATGTCTACAAGGAAAAAAAATATCACCACATAAGTTCTTTTCGATCATAGAAGTTGAGACATCATGTTGAAACAACTAAATTAAACACATTAATAGAGCACAGGAAGTGCATCATTTAAACCAAAGTGAAATGTGAGCATGCCAAACACACTTTACATCATCAATCATATGTGTGCTGGGTAAAATATTCATAAAAACGAATTAAAAGTTTCCCCAAGGTGGCAAGGTGTATTAATAGGTCACGTGGAAGCATCACAAATCACTGTATTGTATACCATTTAGAAGACAAACCACTTTGAAGAGTGCCCCAACCCCATTAAGTTTAACATCTGAGTGCCCCACATTAATACAAGAGGAGAGAGTTGATCACTTCATAAACCATGGAGTTACTCTTATTGCCGATTAGTTTTGGGAAAGGTAATTGCTTTAGGCTTATGAACTATGACAGGAATAGTCACTCTCCTTATGGATGTGATGTAAGCCCATATGTCACATCAATGGTAGCCCCCAGACACCCTCCATGAATGGAATGACTACCAAAAAAAGTGGCCGTGTAGGCGGGAAGGGCCTTACATAATATATATTCCCTTTAAGTAATACGGAACACTATACAAACATTGTTTAATAAAAAGACTTGTTTGCCTCAGTTATCGAATATGTGAGACCTTCAAAAGATACCTGTAGACTGCATAAAGATACAAGAACCACACAAATAGTTATTTTCTGTCTTGATATTATAAGTTAGAATAACCTGACAACAGACATCCCAACTTTCAGATTCATTCACTATTCCCTGTGAAATAGAGTGCCAACATTTATTGTTTAAGAGAAAAAACTAAAAATTGTCTTCCAAACCATCACATGAAAGCCTCCATTCAGAGCAGGGAACAACCTTTGAAAAAACAAAACAGTAAAAATGAACAATCTTTTAGAAGTTGCACTCTAACAGGCGAAAGCAGTATATGCTCGTCTAATTTTGGCAATCAGAGAAACAAAGTTCTAAGGAATCCTAACCTCTTTTGAGAAATTATCAATTCTGTATGGAACAAATCCTGTGTCATCATCTGATAGAAGGATGAAATTTGTTCCCGATTTCTTCACGTTGTCGCCGATAATTTTATTATCTTGAATGACATCAGCATTTTGCACTTCAACCCGTATAATATTCAATGTACCAGACGTATAATTTCGCATTTTCACTTGCGTATCACCAAGACGATCAGGAAGGAAACTACCAGACCACTGCCATCCAGGTTCATCAAAACGGACGGCGACAAGTAACTCACTGTAGCATGTTCAATAAGGTTTTATATCAAACACCATTAAAATTTTCATCATCACATTTTTGGTAGTAAAAAGAAGCATAGTTTGGATAGCACCTCAGCACAGCAGTCAACGTTTTATGTCAAACACCACTAAAATTTTCATTTTTCGCATTTTCGGTAGTAAATAAAGAAGAATGGTTCAGAAAGCACCTCAGCACGGCAGTGATGTCAAGGGGGATTGATTGTTAATCACGAAGGGAAACAAAATAACCATGCTCTCAGCACACATTAGTGATACATTTACTGTTCTTGGGGTCAGTCAATTTTGTAAGTTTCGAAAGATTGATTTTGTTGCTATATGAAGGTGCATAAGTTCGCATAGTTACATATTTTCAAACATACTTTTTTTTGTAGCACAAGTGCATAAATTACTTTTAAAAATCACTGAAGCATCTTCAACGAAATAGGTCTGTATCAGGCAAGGGTCTTAGCAAGAAAGGCTGGGTAAGTCTTCCTATACTGTTTGGTACGGGAACCTCAGTGCAGCCATTGAGGCAATAAATTTTTTAGATAATTATGATCTAGTACGTATCTTAATGACATTAGAAAAAGTAATTTGACCCATACATTGTGGATGGATAGAGTACATTTTTTTTGGTAAGAAAGATAGGATATCATAAGTAAATGCCTGATCCATAAGTGTTGTATAGATTATAACTAACTAGACTTGAAAAATAGTGGTACATTACCGTGATGTGTCAATCCAGTGAAGATGAGTGTGCTGTCCGACACCTAAGCGGTAGACAAGATCTGTACCCTTCTGCTTATAACACAGAGCTCTTCCACATGCATTGGTAATCACATATCTGCCATAGTTAAATTTAAGTTTAAAGAACAGAACATTCTTTTAGGTAAGCATTTTTCAGTACAGATGCAAGCAGTCGACATAGGGTGTAGTAACAAATCATCAAATATGAGATTAGCAGAGCGCAGTAAATTAAATATCTTTTTCTTTTTCTTTAAATAAGTGAATGGATCCAATAATAGAAAAATGCAAACCAAGGGAGGACAACGCTATCCTGATTGGTCAACATAAAAAAGCTACACAATTGCCTAGCTCCTCTGAAAGTGAAGATGAATCAATGGGATATCTCAAAACACACTTGTTATCTTACCCTCTCTCAGACATAGTTAAGGGAATACGTTCCCCCTGTAAATATTCATGAATTTGTTCTTTCCAACTGCACATAAAATAAGCAAACACAAGATTCCAACGCCACTTTCTTAGCCACATACATCATTTGGAGAAAATTAGCCAGCGAGGTATGACGGACCCAATTCTCCTCACAAACTACAACTGATGCCTAAGTGAATAACCAAACTCATAGTTAAGGAAGAAATGTACTGCATCCCTATTTCTCCAGCACAAGCAGGTATCTGACTATAACGCCTATGCTGCTGCAATATATCTCTAGTAATTATCCTTTCCATAACCAAAGTGCAGTGAATCGCGCACCTTCTAGGGACTCAAATTTTACATAGAATCATCAAAAAATTTCAAGGAGGAGCCACAACAATAATGAGCATCCAAGATAATAAATTACAACCAAGACTCCCAAAGTTTCCCTTTAAACTTGTATGTCCGTACATATCTACAGTTTCCAAAGATCAGGCTTGTGAGTTCATCAAGCTCCAATTCATAAGGAGCTCTTCCCAAATTATGTTCCCACGAATCTCACCATAAGAATATAAAACTAGAAACTGGAGCATTGGATAGACCTCCAGACATTTATCTATTCAAACCAATCTTAAAGTTGGTGGTGTGAGGATTTGGTTCCAGGCCTAAAGAGATTGGTTTTGTTCATATGAAACATTAAGACCACAAAACAGCCAAAGCAGCAGCAGATTGCTGAGATATATTTTAGGGAATAACCAACATGCAAGTTAGATACAATCTACCACCAGTCTACCACAACATAGTTGATATCGTAACCAATTGATTAGAAGGAAGCTTAGTTTAAAAAAGCGCGCCTAGGCGCAAGGCGCCATGAGGCGCAGCTGCCATCGCCTCAGAAGCCTGTGGCGCACAAGTGTGCATGAGGCGAACCGAGGTGCACTGAGGCGCATGACTGTGCGATTTCCAATTTTCTTTTTCTTGTAACCTTATTTCTACCCTTCCATTTACCCCTTAATCCCTTGTTTATACTTCTTTACCCATAGGCCCTCTTTAAATACCAAAAATGGGGTAATTTTTTGTAAATTGTGGTTTCAAAAAATAGAATTTTGTTTGCTGAATGAGTGCGCCTTGTGTGCATGAGGCGTGCGCCTTCGCCTCGGATCTCACACCTCATCGCAACGGCCCCCCAGCGCCTCGGTGCGCCTCCTTGAACTAAGGAAGGAAGAGAAGTTGACTCCATTTTTGTTTTGCTTTAATCCTCAATGATATAGGAAATTCGTAGAAAATAATAAGAGCCAAGTTTTAGCTTAGTGGACTTGTAAAAGGATGGAGGGCCTACCGGCCTAGTGCTCACACATCAAAGACTCAAATAGTGTGGCATATTATTCTCGGAATGGCTAAAGATTACCCCAAAATTTTGGCTCATTTGGTGATTTGCCAGAGGTCTAATATAATTCTTAAAAAGGGTTTGAAAGTGGTAATGGTGAAGAAACTACAAAAATGCCAGACATAGTGGTTGGGCCTAGACTTTTGTGTATAACAACAAAAACAACAGCCA
The DNA here is from genome assembly GCA_038382645.1 of Spergularia azorica. NCBI lineage: Eukaryota > Viridiplantae > Streptophyta > Magnoliopsida > Caryophyllales > Caryophyllaceae > Spergularia > Spergularia azorica. Next base: position 20,309 of record JBBYHQ010295646.1, read on the forward strand.
CTACCACACCTTATTCACAAGATGATTTGGGGTCGGCTAACATGAATCTCATATGTAAACTTTTGTGTAGCAAAGATAAATAAATATTTTTTGAGCCAGTTGGGTCATCAATATACATAGCATAGCTTCATTGTAAAAAGTCTGAAAAAAAATCTGTTACCTTGGTTGAAACGTGATGGCTCTTGTCCGTCCTGTGAGTGGAGTACTGAGAAGGTGCGATGTCACAGATAAGATAGCAGCAGAATTTTTGGAAGATGGTTGTGGAACCAAAACAGTAGTTGACCCACTCGGTGCGATTAGAAAAAATGGACTTGACCATGCGGAACTGTCTAAGTTCTCTGCAGGACATTCGGCATGACATCTGCTCACTCTTACCATTATCTCACTAGCCGCTGCACTTGGGTCAGGCGAATACATATAGGGCTTAGCTTTTCCACTCTTGCTGCTGAAAACATTAGAGACCTCAAAATCTGATTGATGGTTAGAGTCTGGTTGTCTGCCGAAAATGTGTGGATGACTCTCTTGAGGAACCGTTTCTGTTTGGTCTACAGATTGATGACAACCAGTATAACTACCCTGTGAAACTGATGACTGTGTTAGAAATATCCCTAAAGGAGGGCTGTCGATTTCCTTCGATGAAATAATATGATTTTTACACAAATAACTTTCACTGCCAAA